>PVJL010003258.1:0-163452 GCA_004026885.1 Lyroderma lyra
GACACTATTTTAGTCTCTTCTGATATTTGTCATGCCTAGTGATAACATGATAACACAATTATACCTAAAAGACATCTCAGAAGTCTGCGCTTTACAAATAATAACAATTTCAGGTTATCATAATGCAAATCACGAGTACACCATTGGATGAAAAGGCTTCCTGTAAGGTGGATATTGGGGTTAGGGATATTTGTCTTGTATGCCCATGATAGTGACTCAGATAGTGTTCTTCAAAGATGGCCACCTGACTTAGTAGAATTCAGAACTAATTCATTCACTCTGTAATTTCTCAGACCACTATTTGTCTAATTCCTGGTCTCCGAAGGCTGCAGTAAAAAGTATCTTGAAAAACTGTATGTCAATATAAACTGAATCAACTAGAACTGTGGTGATACACTATGTTTGAACATTTATAAACCCACATAATGATTTAACCGAGGGAAAAAAGACATTCCTGTTTCACTGAAATTCAGCAGAGCAAAAGATAAACCACATGAGACTCCAATCTGCAGCATAAAGTATGATTATTCATAACACAAACTATAGAACATTATCTTAGATCTGTAATTTGTAGGTGAGAAAGAGATGCTCACGTGATGGGCATCTCAGTCACAGACTCCCTGCCGAGCTCTGTGCTACCTACCCCTCCATTCTCTCCCCTAGTGAAGAATGACAGGATCATAATGGGGATGGGACAAAAAAAGTATTTGAAACCACTGGTCTAGAAAGAGGACTTTAGATTCAGTTCACCAAAAAAAACTTTTATACATTAAAACAGTTACAAAATCAGGAATAAAATTGATTTTTAAAAAAGCAATACTTATTGAGGGAAAGCTTATGAATTACGCTAGCCTTAACTTCTGCTTCAAGCAGAACTGTGTGTGAATTACTCTATTTAACAACTAGACCCTTAAATTAATTTCAACACATATGATTTTTAATGCAGTGCTAGCTAGCTTCCTAAGAAAGTAATGGATACCCCCAAGGATCAAGGGATATGAGAGATAAAAACAACAACAGTTAAACAAATAATGACTGGGAGCTGACAACAAGAACCAAATCCTGCAGGCAAATACCTGTAAGAGTGATGGAAAGAGAAGTCACATTAGGTGGTGAACTTATTATACAACAAGCTGACAATGCACTGTAGAATTGTATGCCTGAAACCTATGTAATCCTTGCTAACAGATGTCACCCCAATAAGTCTAACCATAAAAATGAAAAGAAGAAAAAAAAAAAAAAAGAGTGCTTGAATCCTTAAATCTCGGATTGGCATGATGTCTTGAGTATATTGCACAGCAGAGAAGCTAATTCTAAGGCTCTAATGAAGGTGGATTACTGAGGGGGCGAACAATATCCCAAATCCCTAATATGTCTTAACTCCTGATACAAAAAGCAAATCCTCTCCAGGGAAGAAGCCCTCAATAAAAATTGGTTTTATTACTTTAAGAAATACACTGATTGTTGCTGTTTTATATCTCACATGAGTGAAATCACATGGTTCTTGTTTTTTGCCATCTGACTTACCACTTAGTATACCTCTAGATCCACCCATGTTGTCGCAAAGCAACAAATGAACAAACAAAACAAACAAAATCACAGACAACAGTATGACGATTGCCAGAGGGTGGGGGAGGGGTAAAAGGGGGGTCAAATATATGGTTACAGAAGCAGATTTTGGCTTCAGGTGGTAGACACAAAATGAAATACATAGATGATGTATCATAGAATTGTACAATTAAAACGTAAGTTACAATACAATGTAAATTAATAAAATTAAAAAATACATCAAATCTAAAATTTATTGAGTACTTACAAAATTTTTTGTCAGTATCTCATATACTACAAAAAAATCCAACAAAAATGAAAATAATTATTCCCATTTTATAGGTGAGAAAAATGAGACACAGACACAGAAAGTATATGCAATTTATCCAGGCACAAAGCTAATAATTGCTGGAGGTGGGATTTATGCCTATGCACCCTAATTTCAAAACAATATCCTTATCTACCACCTTATTCTGATGCCATACTTAAGCAAACGATAATTACAATAAACATTTTTATGTAATTATTGTGTGCCTAGCACTGTTTCAAGCCATTTAGATGTATTAATTAATTTAACTCTCACACCGACCCAATGAAGTTTATAGGTGAGGAAACGGAGCCAATCCCACTTGAACTCACAATGAATCCAATTTCTTATACAAAAATCTTGTTTAAAACAAGGTAAAATTAAACACTGAATCAAATGTCTAATTTATTTTTTCAACAGAGCAGACAATATGTTTGCAACACATATGCTGGCTAGACCTAAGTCATACCCAAACTTAGAGAAGTCTTACAACTAATCTGGCGTCCAAAAGACATAGTAGTTGAATGGTGAAAAACCTTGGACTTTTCAATGCCCTTCAAGACACAAGTCAAGCTGGGAGCTACATTTGGTCATTCTCTGTTCCATGCCAATCAACAAGCCCAGTCCTTTACAAACTTCATCTCATTTAATCCTCACAACAATTCTTAAGGACAGATATTCCTATTTTTTTTATATACAAAAACATTAAGATTCAGAGAAGTTATGTAATGTTCCCAAGACTGCTCAGGCAACAAGTAACTCAAACCATTTCCATACAGAGAACATGGTGACTAAGACATCTTATTGTTCACAATAAGGTGCCACATTATTCATAAATATGAAAACGTAAACTACTTCAGCAGAAATCCTGTAAGGCCATGAGGTGGCAATATTATTCAACAAATTAATCAACCTCGCACTCTCTCTTTCTACACTGCTTTCTCCATTTCACTTCATAGCCTATTGTTTCTCCCTCGATTTCAATAGGTAGTCCCATATAAAAAAGTTAAATAAGTTAAAAAATAAGTGGGGAGTTCCCTGATGGTGTAGTGGCTTAAGGCTTCGGCGTTGGCACTGTCAGTGCTGCGGCCTGGGTTCGATTCCCAGTCAGGGAACTACCCACATACCAAAAAGAAAAAAAAAAAAAAGTAAGTTAAAAATTCTTTAGTAGTTTTATGATACACACTCTTTAGAACCAACTCATTGCTAATAATGTCTTTATTTTTTTTAGCTTTTGATTAAATCATGTATATTTAAAAAATCTTCCTAAATAGATAAATTTTCAAAATTGCTGTTTAGAGAGAGAGACAGATAAAAGCTAGGGTTAAATAATTAAATCTGCTATTTCTGTCCTAACCATCCTCTACCTTTTCGTTGTCAGAGTCCTTTCTCTTCTACCTTGTTTTCATTCCATGTATGTTACCGTTATTACCATTATTATTTAGATATATCAGTATTAACTCATGTTTACCTTAATACAGATATACATGGTCACATACAGAAAATGTTTATGGATATGTGTACTGACACACATAAGTCCTTGCTTTCTGCTGAGAGAGCCCAAAAGCAATGAACATACCAAGAACCAGATCTTTGTTTCTAAAACTATTCTTCACTAAAAGAAATTTGCAAAAATGGCTCATCCTCAATCTGGGGCAGGAAAGAAAATAACAACTCTGGAGTACCTTGCAGAGAAACTAAGGAAATGTTAAAAAACAAACAAAACCCCCTAAATGACAGGAGTATATAAAGAGGACTTAAGGACCAACACTAACCAATTTAATACAACAAAATAAAGTATATTGGATTATAACCGAAAGTATAAAGTAAATATCCACAAATTCATACTGACATACCAGGTCAGGCAATTAATTTTGTGAACTCATCCTAGAAAAAGTGCTCCATACTTCAATGCTGAATATCACTACGGTCACCTTCGAAGTACTCCCCTTGGGAAGCTATGGACCGACGCCAGCGCCTAGTACACCCCTCACAGCAATTTTGGAACTCTCTTTCTGGAATGGCTACCAGAGCTGCCATGGTACCCAAAATATGACAATTAAGTTTACAAACTTCCCACTGTGAGCTTATGTTGACAGCACTGTACAAACAACTCGGTAAGGTGTTATAAGGGTTATTTTATTATCTTTTGACTAAACTGTCAAAAGATAATAAAAGATATATTTTTAAAATCTTCCTAAATGGATAAATTTTCAAACTTGCTGTTTAGAGAGAAAGAGAGACAGACAAAAGCTAGGGTTAAATAATTAAATCTGATATTTCTGTCCTAACCATCCTCTACCTTTTCTTTCTCAGATGTCCCATTTTTCTACCCTGTTTTCATCCATATATATTATCGTTAATACCATTACTATTTAGAGATATTAGTATTAACTCATGTTTACCTTAATATAGATATACATGGTTACATACAGAAATGTTTATAGATATGTATACCGACATGGAATTGTATAAACACCTTACCTAGTTATTTGTACAGTGCTGCCAACATAAGCACTAGGTGGTGGCAAGTATGTGAACTTAATTGTCAGATTTTGGATATGATGACAGCTCTGATGGCCATTCCAGAGAGAGAGTTCCAAAACTGCTTTGAAGGGTAGACTAGGCACTGGCATTGGTGCATAGCTTCCCAAGGGAAGTACTTCAAAGGGGACCACAGTGATATTCAGCAATGAGGTATGTAGCACTTTTTCTAGAATGAATTCACAAAATTAAATGTCTGACCTTGTACATGAGTGACTAAATAAATAAACAGATGGAGGGAAAAGAGGTGCATCTCCCATGTGGAAGTATTCAAAATTTATGTAGATACTTGTCCTCAAAGAGGGGAAGCATGACTTTCAAATTGTGAGGGCTGTGCTGTGACTTGCTCCCAAAGAATACAACAAAGACAAGGTGGGAAGGGGAGAGCAGCTATACATGGAGAACCCTGGCAGCCAGGGATCACAGTGAACATCAACAGTGGTTAAGTCATGTTGATACTATGTACTCTTGATACTATGAAAATGGCACTTTCCCTCTGTCATCTCCTTCCCAAAAACACATAACCCCAGTCTAATCATGAGAAAAACATCAGATAAATCCCAATTGAGGGACTTTGTATAAAACATGACCAGTATCCCTCATATCTATGAGTGCCATCAAAATCAGGGAAGGTCAGAAAAACTGTCACAGTCCAGAGGGATCTAAGGTGACATAACCAATAAATGTAATGTGATATCTTAGATAGGATCCTGGAATAGAAAATTAAGGACATAAAGTAAAAACCGTGAAATTTGATTAAAGTTATGAGGTTTAGTTAATAATAATGTATAAATACTGGTTTATTAATTGCAAAAAAGTGACATACTGATGTAGGATGGGGAAACGGGGCATGAAGCATAGAGACTCTGTACTATCTTGACAATTTTTCCATAAATGTGAAAATAAATTATTTAATTGTTTTGAAAGAGACAACTGGTAACTCTTAGAAGAAAGGTTTTATAAGAAAAGAATACACAGTACACTACTTATTTCTGCAGCAAACCAGTTACACAGTTATGGTAATATAAACAGTGATCATAAAATCCTGAAGTAATAGATCTAAATTGTGATAGTGGATGAAGGGATGCAAAGGGTAGAGTATGGACATTAGGAGAAAAATCCATCATGTATCAGTGAAATTCTAATTTTCTATAACAATAAGATAATAGATACTGTCTAAAAATAGTGAGTAATGAAGTAACAGTATAAATACATCACTTTATATCTGAAGGTGATTATCTCCTAAGAGAGTAAAACGTTTGCTCTGTGGAGCAGGATGATAGCAGGTTAACAGGTTGGACACTGCTGATTTTGCATTATACACCTTTAAGAGTATTTGATTTAAAAAAAAATACCAATATCATCTATTGTTTTAATATTTTAAAAGTAAAGATAGAAGTATTGAAACAAAATTTAAAATACGAAATGAGTTGAGCAAATTGACTTACAACCTACAGAAAGCAAATACACTGCTATTAATAGCAGAATAAGAATAAGAATCCAGGTTGCATGAGTTCTGTCCATGTGAGTTACTTTATGTGATACCTACATATGTGGTTGGGTGGATAAAACAAAATAGTATCATTAATTCTTCATGTTAGGTTATATGTAAGATACCTTAAATCCCTAAAAGGCTACAATTCTATGACTTTTGCCTTATATGCTATATAATCTAGAATCCACCACAGAGCCAAGAGAATACTCTAATGCTATGAAATAAATGTTCTACAATTCTATTAATACTTCTAGTGACCTACCCTGGAGAAACACATGTACAACTGCTCAAGAAAACATACTTCATTATGGCACTGAAATAAAAAAATTAGTGCTCATTAATACAGGGATATATAAATAAAATGTGGTATAGTCATACCTGGAATATCATCTAGCAGCTAAAAGTAATGAACTCGATCTATATAAGATCTGATCCAAATGGACTCAACTGAATAAAGCAAACAAGTAACTAAATAATACATGCAGTGTGAATACAACTACAAAAAATCTGTATGGTTATGCATGTGTGTGTGTATATGTATGAAGGGTACATTCCAAGTCCATATCACATAGGCAAAGCAAAATTTATCTAATGTTCTAACCCTTTAAAGGGAGGCTGTACTTACATATTACTTGCTAAATTAAACTACTTTTAAAATAAGAACCTGATGTCCTTGATTATAAATGTTAAATCCTTTCTTATCTTTTAAAGTCAAACAAGATGTTTATGCCTATAAATTTTTAGACAATATCTGCAAAAGTGTGAAAACTGATAAAAAATAAAACATTATAACATATTTTAAAATGTTAACAAAAACTACCAAAGATTGATTTATATTGAAGAGGTGTCCACTTTTTTATTTTAACAAGTTCCCTATTAAGAGACCCAGAACTCTGCTCGCAAGTCCAATTTAGGGACATGAATCCTAACAAGATAATACACCAAGTTAAAAGCATCCTAAAAATCATACAAAGAGACAAATGTCTCTTGCCTCAATTCTAACAGTATTTTGAAATCAAGTGATCTGACTACACTTCTGATCACATTATTTATTTATACTTGTTCAATTCTAAAAGCATGTGATACATGACCTCTAATCTACACAGGCACATGGAAATTCAAGAAAAAAAATAGGAATTAAAAAGAAAGCATACAGCTCTTAGACACCTCAGTACTGCATTTGCCAAGAGACAAACCTATGTTGATGCTTGTAGAATCAAAAACTAAACGAATATCTTCTTAAGATTAAAGGTGGTGTTGAGGAAGGAAAATTATTCGCAGACATCACTGAGCTGAGAGTAGTCTGGCTCTACAAGAGTGAAATATCTTTTTTTTTTTTTTCACCAGAAAGTACAGTAAAGCCCAGCTGTCTGATGCACTGATTATTAGGAAAGTCATATAAAGCTACATTTCTAAATCAAATAATTTATATCATCCTAAAATATATAAACGGAATTCATTCTGCAATCTTATGATGTAGGACAAGGCTTTTTCTTTGAGCCTGTGTCAGCTGGCTAAAGTACTGTCTTTCTTGCAAAAACCACAGATATAACTGTCTATAAAATATCCATAAAGAATAGTGAAAACTTAAAAGTTACGCAAATTGAACACAGATCTAATTTTAATGTTTCTCTCCAAAATCTTTTAGAGTCATCTTGCCTACAGTTGATTTAAGACCAATTTTCTTTAGTGACACCATTACTGAATCTCTTCAAATCAACTTAGATTTTCACTGAGATCTCTGTCCTTTTTACTATTTTTCTTTCCCTAAATTTCAATATTAGTTGGCTATACTGAATAATTTTGCAACCAGCAGAATGCCATAAAAAGATTTGGGAACAAAACTAACAGCCTCACAGGTGGCAGAAGTACAAGGGTTTCTTGGAAAATCACCAACTGTGAGCACAGCCACCATGTGTTAATAAGAGGTTTTAAGACTGGGAGCCCAACATACAGGGTGCGGCAGAATTAACACCCTTTTCAAAGTAGTGTGATATAATTATGTTACAGAATTATATGTTTATGATTTTGTAATAAAAAGTTTGGTACAGATGACCAGCTCATTAAAAAAAAAGGGGGGGGGCATTATCTGTGCCAGACCTGGTATAGCTGAGTGTGAGAAGCAGAAGTGCCTTAGGAGGGCACCTCTGAACTGACCCTCGTGCAAATGTGAATTACATTTAGTAACCACCAGATCTGTACTTCAGTCAATGCACGGTAGGGAATACAACCACCTAAGATCCAGTCTGTACCCTCTGATTTGATGAACACTGAATAACTTCCCTGAGATAGAGGCACATGCTGGAGACACAACATTGGCAGGGATGAAGTCTGGGGCCAAAAATTTTTTGTTGTGGGGATGTCCTGAGCATCTGTAGGTTTAAATACCTCACTTCATACTAGATGTGAGTCGCCTGAGCTGGGGCAACTGAAAATGTCTCTGACATCATTGCTGAACGTCCACTGGTGGAGGCGGGGGTGCGCAAAATTGCTCCTGGTTGAGAACCGCAACTTTAGGGGAGAGGGAACTGTGAAGCATCTAGAAAACTTTGTTAAGACTCACAGAACTTCACATTTTTGGATCAAAGATCTTTGTTGCCTTGTCTGAAACTCTAAGAGATAATTTGTCAATGATGAGAACTAGATAATAATTTGTATGGCCAAGAGTAAATGAAAATGTGGGCCCTCTCATTCAATCATTAAGAATTTCAAGACAGTGACAACAGAGCACTAACCTCGGGACAGGGCCCTGGGCAACTGCAGAAGGCGCACGTCCAGGAGGCCAGTGTTGTCAATGGCACACAGGCAAGGTGGGGGCAGGAGCTGACCTGGGATCCTGGGGCCCTTTCCACTGAGCCGAGAGTCACGTCAGTATTTATTACATCTCAGTCAGTCAGGTGTCTAATTGTTGTTTATTACTTTTTTCACTAATATTACCTATATCTAGCAAGAAATGTTGCACAAATAGTGAATTAAGGTCCCACTTCAATTTTTTAAAAACCAGATTTTTCAACAGAAACCTACTAAATTAGATTGATATTTCAAATTACAGGACCATGAAATCATTTGTGTTTTATTGGAAACAAAATCATGAGTTTATCATACTTTATTAGTAGCATCTGTCTCCTGTCTTTGAATGCCAGAGAAGGTATATTAATGATATTCTTTTGCCATGTAGTAATAGATACTCTTTCCTTAAAAGTTATCTTTAGCAATGAGTTAATTCTTTAAATTATCCTTTCCATTTGACAAGTGTTTTAATTACAGGTGCGGAAATTACCATTGTTTTCAGTATGATCAAGAGAGATATAACCACTTATCCATAATACAAGGGCTGTCTGAAAAACATCCAGTCACAAATGCCTTTATTTTTCATATTAAATGGCTGGATACTTTCTAGACAGCCCCCATTACGTGTTGCTTAACCCTACCAGACCTGAGGCCCTGAACCTAACTGTCCCCTACACCTGGGCTCCTGAGCATTAAAGAAAAAAAAACAACAACATGATATAGAAAAATGTTAGTTACATGCAAACAAGTGGTTAGAATAAGATGGAACTTGGAGTCATTTCTTTCACGTACAAGGCAAAGTACCGAAAATCAGGTCCAGCGGTCTAGCGGCAGGTTCGGAAATGACCGAAAATCAGTATGGTGGGCTGGTAGGGTTAAAAATGTGACATTTAGGTCTATTACATGTGTGTGACCAGAATGAAACTAACATCTACCTTTAATATCATCAGTTTGGTCTTAACTGCAAAAGATCACTAGGACATAACCTGACCCCTACCTTTAATTCTTTTCCTTTGTCTTTTAAAAATATTCTTCCCCAATTTTAACAAGGAAGGCAAGGATATCTATGCCATAGACAAAGTTGCTTCCAAAGCTTAAGTAGTTGCTTAGTACTCCGGTTCAGTAATGTTCAAAACAACTAATCCCAAGCTTCCCAACAAGTGTTTGAAATCAAATTTTACTATCAGAGAAAAGAAACTGCCACAGGAAGTCACACTTCAGCAATCAGGCGGTGCACCTCTGGAACTGGGACTGAATGACAATGCTGTAAGAAGCATTTGTGAGAGAACATTTTGACAGAAGATGTCACTTCTAATTCTTTGCTTTCCAGTTTATAAGTTCAAAGATGTTGGTTAGAAAAATCTCATCTAAAGTATTTCTATGATCCTTCAGACATAAGGAGACATTAACAAAATATGCAGTGGTACCTACAATAAAAATATTTTTAAAATTTGTAATAGAAAGATACATACAAAGGATACCTTCAAAGAAACTATTTGCAAAGAGGGTAGCCAAAATCATCAAGTGGATTTACTAAATGATGGTGGGAGGGGACTGAGTAAAATGACCTGTTTGGTACAAAGGCTGAGTGAGGTTCAAAATTCACAGTTGATGGGAAAGAGGATGGAGTAATGTTCTTTAAGAGTAGAGAATCTATTTTACCACCCTCTTCCCATGCCTAGAATGTTAGGCAATCAAGAAATAGTTGCGTGAATGAAATAGGTTATTACTTTTAATAATGACAAAACAAACAATGTTTTTCAAGAAATATAGTAGCATAAATTGGCACTTAGTGAATTAGAATCTGATTCCTCATTCCTTATATGAAACCTACTTTTAAAAATGCAAAAGTGCACACATTAATTACTCTTAGCATACCTTGGTTACTTTGCTGGTATGTTAAACTTGGATAATAAAAATTTGTTTAAAGAGTTTACGATGTGCCAAAATAATCCTTGGAGGCAGATATTACATCTATATCCATATTGCAGAAGAGGAAACTGAAGCACAAAAAGGTTGACTAATTGCTCGAAGTTGCACAGCTGCGATGAAAACATACAGTCTGTTTTGAGAGTCCATGTTCTTAACCTCTTTATTTTGCCACACGTATAAAGAAAACTATGAGTACAGGATGAAAAACTATATGATGGAAAGTACTGCTTCCCTGTTCTTACTCTTAATAACCATGTCATAATTTCGCAAATCTAGGGAAAAATTAAACTTTTCTTTATGTTATCAATAAAAGGTTATCCTTTGCCAAATTTTATAGAAAAACAAGACTGGTGGTTTGTTTTTCCAATAAAGGGGAGGAGCTCAAGTTCGTTTTTGTTTTTTATTACGGCCTATGACTTCCTTTGTTTCACTTAACATATCTTTTAAACGGTCTTTTCTGAACTCTTCCAAAATGAATTATAGCAAGAATGCGTGCATTTTACCCTCAGGTCTAATTCCCAGAAACTATTTTGCACTGCAGCTTATTCGCTGAAAGGGACTACGGTAAACAAATATTGAGGCAATGCCAGAACCTTCTAGTACTTTCCAAGATTGAATATGATCAAAAGGGCCTCCTAGTTGGTCTCTACTCCCTCTCAGTGCACACAGTCTTTGGGGGATTGCTTAGGCTTAAACATCTAGGATGCATAACAAAAGAGAGTATCATACAGAAACATGGTGTTTAAAGGAAACGTCTTCATTTTTTATGCTTAACCCTTCTGGAATTGAGAAAACAGTGAGGTTCTTCCTGAAATAGCTACAACGGTGGCTGTGTCTTCCAAAAATTTCTCTTAATAATTACCATCTAAGTCTTTAGAGCTACCATCAATTCCCACAAGTATTACAGTAGGCATTAATCACTGACTTTAAAGCCAACAACTACTTTAGAAAACTTGTAGATTCATGAAACCACTGCAAAGTATTAAGACAATGAGCAGGAAGTTAAAAAAGCTGCTAATTCAACAATGGATAATTTCAGTAAGTTGTCAAGAACCCTTATATTTTGCTACTGCCTTCTGAGACAGCATTATTTCCATCTTTGAGATAAAAAATAATTTTTTTTGAGTTCAGAGATGTTAAGTAACTTAACCTAGGCCACAAGCATCACAGCCAGGCCTTGAATCTACTAAAGTGTGTCTTTTTGCAAAGTTGTTCCCACAATACTATACAAGAACTCATTATCCTAAACCTTAAACGGTAAGGCACTCAAACAGTTTATACACACACACACCCCCTATATGTGTGTATACACACACACACACACACACACACACACACACACAATGTATATATTGTATGATTAAAATTCATTATTTGACTTTAAGGTTTACTTCACTAATGTATGAGTATGTATGTCTGGCCCAATGGTAAGCAACATCCACCAAAGTACTGATGTATGAATGTCTAGTGGGCCAAGTAAGTGCAAAGTACAATATACTAACATCTGTGGAGATCTCTAGCTCCCATTAATTTACCTAGATAGGGAAAATGTTTATCCCTTTTGTGAAAAGGAAAGATTTTACAACTTACCAAACAGGTACACCAAAACATCTAGTTGAGAAAAAATTCAGCTAAGAATTGCATAAAAAGATTCCCTTTGAATAACTTAAAATGTAGTGTTTTACTCAATCCAGTTTATGAAAGATAATCCTAAATTAGCACCTTCCTACACAAAATGAAATTACTATCATAAAGCTATATTAGATCCAAGTTTTATCTCAGAAATGACAGTAAAAAACTTTTATGTAAATGACTACATTTTGGGGAGAATGATTTTCTAAGACAATTGAATCAAGTAACTGGTGAAAAATCCAAGACACTAAATGCTGGTAGGCAAATGTTGGTATTGCTGCTAGTATAAAATTAGTAAGTAATGAAGTATAAAAGAGAACTTTTAAAAGCGAAAAATTTCACATTACATATAAATCTATTTAGTACCTATAATTTATTCTCATCTGAGTAATTAAGAATACTAGAATAACCATAGCTGGACCACTCAAAAGAGGAAACATTTTCCAATACAACTCATAAATTGAGTGTTTTTTTAAAAAAAATCATCCCTAATCCCAGCATTACTTAAATAGATGAAACTCAACCTGTTAATTCACAACTTCGGAATCTCTTTCACAAAATTTCTTTGGAGTAAATTGAGTAAAATAAAAATATTTCATAAGCATAGATTTTAAAATGATACCTAGATTCACATGAAATCAAAGATAAATCAACATGATTCCATTTCATAAATAATGCACATGTTAATATTTCAGCCTCACAAGTGAAATGCTAGCTTCCTCACCATCAAGAACAACATTTATCCTACTCAATTCTTTTATACACCTGAGATCAGATAATTAATCTAGACTTTTTAAAACCTGAGAAATCTGCCCTCAGTAAAACAATTAGGCTAAATACAATACTGCATCTGACCACCCAAGTGAATGAGAATGCTTTTTAAAAATTACTGAGATATAATTCACACACTACATTTAGAAGTATTTAATTCAGTGGTTTTCATATATTCACCAAGTTGTGCAAAAATCACCACTGTCTAATTCCATTCATTATCCAAAAAAGAAATCCCATGCCTTTCTCAGTTATCACTTCCCATCCAAGTCCTAGTCAACCACTAATCTACTGTCTCTACTGACTGGCCTATTGTGAACATTTAATATCATACAATATGTGGCCTATTCATACTTGATTTCTTTTGACTTACCATAACCTTTCCACAGTTCATGTGTGTTGTACAACATATCAGTATTTCATTCCTTTTTATCACTGAAAATCAGTCCTTTGGATTAACACATTTAATTCATCCATTCATTAGTTGATGGAACATGAGTTATTTCTACTTTTTTGTACTATGAATAATGCTGCTATGCACATTTGTGTACTATTCTCAATTACGTTCTCAATTCTCTTGGGAATGTATCTGGAGGTGGGGGGCTGTTATTGTATGGTAAATTTGATGTTTCACTGCCAAACTATGTTCCATAGCATATATACCATTTTGTATTCTCACCACATCCTCACCAATGATACTTTTTGTTTTTGTTTTTAATTACAGCCATTCTAGTGATGCAAACTAGTATCTCATCATATTTTTTTATTTATTACATTTCTCTAATGACTACTGATGTTCAGCATCTTTTCATATGCTTACTGATCATTTATGTATCTTCTTGGGAAAAAATGTCTATTCAAATCCTTTGGCTTTTAAATTTTTTTGTCCTTTTATTGCTTAGCTGTAAACATTCTTTTGGCATTCTAGATTACAGATCCTTATCATCTATAGGATTTGCAAATATTTTCTGTAAGCTGTCTTTTCATTTTTTAAATAGTATCCTTTGACATATAAAAGTTTTAAATTTTGATGAAGATCAATGTATTTTTTCTTTTGCTGCCTCTATATCTAAGAAACCGCTGCCAAATCCAATGTCTTGAAGAACTTCCCCCATGCTCTCTTCCAAAAGTTTTATAGTTTTACCTCTTAAGATCTTTGGTCCATTTCTTTTGCTAATCGTGTGTGTGTGTGTGTGTGTGTGTGTGTGTGTGCGCGCGCGCGCACGCACGTGTGCATGCGTGTGTGTCTGGTGTAAAGTAAGGGTCCAACTTGATTCTTTAGGATGTGCATATGCAGTTGTCCCAGCACCATTTGCTGAAAAGACTATTCATTCTGCCTTGAATATCCTTGTCACCCTTGAGGGGGAAAAAAAAAAAATCAACCTACCATGGACATATGTGTTTATTTCTGAACTCTTTCTTTGCACTGATTGATCTATACGTCTATCCTAGTGCCAGTATCCCACCTGTTTTGATTACTGTAGCTTTGTAATTTTTTTTTCACATCAGAAAGTGTATAAGTCTCTAACTTGGCTCTTCTTTTTCAATATTGTTTTGGTTACTCTGGGTCCCTTACATTTCAACATGAAATTCAGGATCAGCTTGATTATTTCTGGAAAAAAAAAAAAAGCAGCTGTAACTTTCATAAGGATTGTACTGAATCTGTAGATGAATTGAGAAGTATTGCCATCTCACTGATGGTATCTTAACAACAGAGAGCAAGAGCGAGCGAGCGAGAGAGAGCAAGAGCAAGCAAGCGAGAGAGAGAAAGAGTGAGCAAGCGAGAGACAGACAGGGACAAACATCAGGATAATAAAGGATAATAGGAATGGAAAGACATTAAAAAAAAATAAAAGATCTCAATACTGTACCACTAACACTAAATACTTATTTTCTTCTATGGTTGGAGAAAATGAAGCCCCAAATGGTTATGTGATATAATTAAGGTAACACTGCTGATTAGTGCAAGAACTAGAGCAACAATTTGCATTAAAATTAAAAAGAAAGAGAACACTTCAACAAATATAAAGGTTACTCTGGTTCAGCTCCCCAGTTGCTATTTATCACAGACTTCTATCATTTAGTAGATATTAATATATTTTCAAGTATAGTACAAGCTACTAGAGAGAGAATGAAAAATAAGACAGAAATATAGAAAGACTCCCTTTCTTTTTTCTCAATAACAGAGGTGATTCTGACATTGAAAATAATACCTCTCTAAAAGTTGTTCCTAGTTGTGTTGTAAAATATTCCTGATCCTATCTAACAGAGTCCCATATCAGAACAAGTCATTAACACCAAGATCTCAATACTGAGATATTGGTCAGATACCTCATTATTGAGACCGTGGTGTTAATGACTTGTTCTGATATGGGACGCTTTCACCTGGCAGGCAGATCGGCTCAGTACTCATGTGCCCTTAGAACCAAAGTCATGACAACATTATTCCTGGGATCCATATATACGAGGGCTGTCTGGAAAAAAATCCAGCCATAAATGCCTCTATTTTTCATGCAACATAACTGGATACTTTCCGGACCACCCTCATAATTTAGGATTCTATTTCTTATTCTACCACATGCACATAATTTATCTGTCAATACCTGCTTAGATAACCCCTCTGTCCCCAATTCTCAGTTCAAGTTGTTTGGAATGGGTATGTCATAGGTTGGCCAGACATCCCGTATCAATGGGAAAGAAAACAACAAACAGTACTATCCTGTTTCAACTGGTATGTCTGGTCAGCTTAAGTCTCACTGGGCTAAATCCAAAGTGTCAGTTGGCTACCTATATGTACTGTTTTAAACGAGACAGTACCGTTGTTTTCTGTCCTGTTCAAAGCAGGACATCTGGTCAGCCTAGTATGACTATAAGCCACCACAAATCCTGGTCACCTTGACTGGTCCAGGTGAGGGCACATGAAACAGACAGGACAATAAGAGCCCTCTCTGAGATTTCTGTGGGTGATATCAAGAGAAGAGTGCAATAGTGCCATTGATGTTGCTAATTAGTGAAATTTAAGGCAAAACTAGAACTTCCAATAGATGCCTTTGCCAGCATATGGGGAGACCAAGCTAAAAATAAAGCCAACATATTAATATACAAACACCAGAAGGAATGGCAACTTTTAACTTACATAAGCTACACCACCCTTCCATTTAACTTTAAGCTACTCTGGGTTGTGTTTCCAAAATATAATCCAAAAGTGTACTAGTTAATGTATCCCCCTAAAATGAAAATTAAGTGCTGCATTCAAATACTTACTAAGTTCCAGGGACTTTACCTAGGTTTCAGATATATTATGGTGAATGATTTAATACAGACCAGTGACCAGTCTATGGCCTGTTAGGAACTGGGCTGCACAGCAGGAGGTAAGCAGCGGGCAAGCTAGGGAAACTTCATCTGTATTTACAGCAACTCCTCATCACTCGCATTACTGCCTGAGCTCCACCTCCTGTCAAATCAGCAGCAACATCAGATTCTCATAGGAGCACAAATCCTATTGTGAATTGTGTATGCAGGGATCTAGGTTATGCACTCATCAGAATCTAATGCAGGGCTGTCCTACCTTTCAGCTTCCCTGGGCCACACTGGAAGAAAAAGAATTGTCTTGAGCCACACATAAAATACACTAACACTAACGATAGCTGATGACCTAAAAAAAGGTCCATGCATTATCTTTGTCATGTTTTAAGAAAGTTGGGCCACATTCAAAGCTTTCCTGGGCTACATGTGGCCTGTGGGCTAAAGCCTGGAAAATCTTGATCTAATGTCTGATGATCTGAGGTGGAGCTGAGGCAGTGATGCTAGACTGGGGAGTGGCTGCAAATACAGTTTAACATTAGCAGAGAGATTTGAATACACAGAGACCATAATATATCAACTGCTTGCAGACTCACATAAAAACCCTGTAAGAGAGTGGTAAGTGACAATTAAGCTGCATCTGGCACTTGAATCATTCTCAAAACCATTCCTCCTCCACCCGCCCCTACCTGTGGAAAAACTGTCTTCTGCAAAACTGTTTCTTGGTGCCAAAAAGGTTGGGGACCACCGATATAAACAATTTCCATGATCTCATCCTCAACTGCCTTTCAAGACTTATTTTATAATATTCTCAACCTCCTTCACTCCACAAGAGCAGCACAGACTTCCTTCAACATACCAAGTACAGTCTCACCTCAAAGGTCTTCCCATTGCTGGTCCCTCACCTGCACCACTCTTCTTGAAACATACTATTCTCTACTTGCTACCTACACAGGTAAGCAGCTATAGCCATTATCCCATATGAGGATACAGAGCAAGCTCATATTCTAAAACATACTATTCAAAAATACATTAATTTAAAAAATTTGAATGTTCAGCATGATAGAAAAATCTACAGAATTATCATATGAATGGATATACCATTTGCAAATAAATTCTTCCATTCAGTAGGCTATCTTTTCATCTTGATGGTTCATTTTGTTTTGCAGAAGATTTTTAGTTTGATGTAATCCCATTTGTTCATTTTTGTTTTTGTTGCCCTTGCCTGAGGGGAAATATCCAAATAAACATTGCTAAGAGCAATAATTTTGCTTTATTTTTCTCCATTTTAAAGTAGTTTCTCTAACATTCCTTATAATACTGGTTTGGTGGTGATAAACTCCTTCAGCTTTTTCTTGTCTGGGAAGCTCTTTGTCCTTTGATTTTGAGTCATAGCCTTGCTGGGTAGCACAACCTTGGTTGTAAGGTCCTTGTTTTTCATCACATTGAATACTTTCTGCCAGTCCCTTTTGGCCTACAAAGTTTCTGTTGAGAAATCAGCTGACAGTCTTATGAGAGCTCCCTTATAAGTAGCTAGTTGCTTTTCTCTTGATGCTTTTAGTATTCTCTGTCTGTCTTTAACCTTTGCCATTTTAATGATAACATGTCTTGGTGTAGGCCTATTTTGATTTATCTCATTTGGGACTCCCTGTGCTTCCTAGGCTTATATAATATGTCTGTTTCCTTCACCAGGTTAGGGAAATTTTCAGTCATTATTTCTTCAAATAAGTACTCAATCCCTCACTTTCTCTCTTCTCTTTCTGGTACACCTATGATGCAAAAGTTGTTACATCTGATGTTGTCCCAGAGACCTCCTTAAATTATCTTCAAATTTTTGGATAGGTTTTTCTTTTTGTTGTTGTGATTGGATGGTTTCTGCTACCTCATCTTCCAATTCACTGATTCGATCGTCTGTTCCATCTAGTCTGCTGGTAATTCCTTCTGTTGCATTTTGAATTTCAGTTTTTGTATGCTTCATTTCTGACTGGTTCTTTTTTATGATTTCTATATCCTTCTGCATGCTTGCTATCTCTCTGTTGAAGTTTTCACTAAGTTCCTTGAGCAACCTTATAACCATCATTTTGAGCTCTGTATCTGATAGGTTGCTCACCTCCCTCTTGCTTAATTCTTCTTCTGGAATTTTTTGTTCTTTTATTTGAGATGTTATTTCTTTGTTTCCTCATTTTGGATGCCTGTCTGTGTTGGCTTCTATGTATTAGGTTGTTCTGCTACATCTGACAGTACTACTGGATAGCCTTATGTAGTAGGTACCCTGGAACTATCTCCCTGGTCACCAGAATCCTGTAGATTCTGGTTTGGTGCCAAGACTGAGCAAAAGCTTCAGAACACACCAGTGCTGGTTGCTGCCTGCCTAGGACCTGCGGACTTAAATAGTTTTCCAAGAAAGATTACAATGTGTGTGGGGTTGGCTGCTCAAGGAGAAAGTACCTCTGCATTGGGTTGAACAGGGTAGGATCCAAGTGAGTCAGCAGGGTGGAGCAAGCAGAGCTCACCAGATCAATGAGGTTCAGATTTACTGTGTGGGGGTTGGGTGCAACACAGGAAAGATGGCGACCACCAGCCATCTGCACAGAAGGAGAACCCACCCAGGAAAAATGGCAACTGTCCTCCAGATCTTGCCCCAAAGCCACATACCTCAGTCTGCCCCCCATATGCCTCCAATACCTCTTGAGTCACCATCCCTCTGCTGAAGACCAGGGTACTTGTGAGTCACTGAGTCTGCACAGGCACTTTAAGAGTATGTCTGGGTTTCCTGCAGCCTCTGTCCCAACCAGTCAGTCAAGTCCCCACTGTTTTTCACAGTCAGATGTTGTGGAGCTCCTCTTCCCAGCACCAGTGCTCTGGGCTGGAGAGCCTGGTATGGAGTTGGGGTCCCTTGTTCTTTCAGGTAGAATCAATCTCCACAGGTGAGATTTCCCTTCTGATTCTCTACTGCCACGAGAGGTTTGGCTCCTTTCATGTCTGCAATCCTCCTATCAGTCTCAATGTGGCCTCTTCTTTGTTTCCTTAGTTATAAAACTTCTGTTTAGCTAGACTTTGGGTGGTTCTCCAGGTTAGCTATTAAATAATTAAGTTGTAATTTAATGTGTTCACAGAATGAAGCAAGCACAGTGTTTACCTACTTTGCCATGTTGGATCTCTGTTCATAACCATGGTAAATTTATTTTTGTGTTTAAGAAAGGGGTTCAAGTATCATTGTTTTGCATGTATTTGTCTAGCTATGCAACACCATTTATTGAAGAGGCTATACTTTCCCCATTGTATACTCTTTCCTACTTTGCTACAGATGAACTGATCATCTAAGCATGGGTTTTTTTCCTGGGCTCTCTATTCTGTTCCACTGATATATGTGCTTTTGTTTGTATGTTTGCCAATATTATGTTGTTTTGATTACTATAGCTTTGTAGTATAGTTTGAAACCAGGGAGTATGATACCTCTAACTTTGTTCTTCCTTTTCTCAATATTCTGTTGGCTATTTGGGGTCTTTTGTGATTCCAAATAAATTTTATAATCATTTGTTCTAGTTCTGCAAAAAAAAAACACCATTAGTATTTTGATAGAAACTGCACTGAATCTGTAGATTGACTTAGGCAGTATGAACATTTTAATGCCATTAATTCTTCCAATCCATGACCATGGTATAACCTTCCATTTATTTGTGTCATCTTTAATTTCTTTCACCCGTGTTTTATAGTTTTCGGAGTATGGGTCTTTCACCTCCTTGGTTAAATTTATTCCCAGATGCTTTATTCATTTTGTATGCACCTGTAAATGGGTTTATCTTAATTTCTCTTTCTGATGGGTCATTATTAGCATATAGAAACAAAACAGATGTATATTAATTTTCCTTCTGCAATTTTAAGGAAGTCGTTTATTAGTTCTGATAGCTTTTTTCACTGGTCTTTATTGTTTTCTATATATCATATGTCATCTGCAAATACTTCCAGTTTTTCCTTTTTCCTTTCCAATATGGATGCCTTTTATTTCTTTTTCATGCCTTAGAGCTATGGCTAGGACTTTCAATACTATTAATATGTTGAATAAAAATGGTGAGAGTGGTCTTTGTCTTGTTCCTGATCTTAGAGAAAAAGCTTTCAGCTTCCATTGCTATGAGTAATGGGTGTTTCATATATGGCCTTTATTATGTTGAGGTATACTCCTTCTACACACATTTTCTTGAGTTTTTATTATAAATGGATGTTAAATTTTCTCAAATGCTTTTTCTACATCTATTGGGAAGATCATATAATTTCTATTTTTGGTTTTGTTAATGAGGAATACCACACTGACTTGCAGATATTGAACCATCCTTGCAATCCTGGAATAAATCTTGGTTGTTCATGGTGTATGATCCTTTTAATCTATTGTTGAATTCAGTTTGTTAATATTTTGTTGAGAATTTCTGCACCTATGGTTATCAAGGATATTGGCCCGTAATTCTCTTTTTTGGAAGTGTTATTGTCTTCTTTCTACATCATGGTAATCCTGGCCTCTTTCAGAATGTGTCTGGAAGCATTCCTTCCTCTTCAAAGTTTTTTTTTTAATAGTTTGAGAAGAATATGTATCAATTCTTTAAATTTTTGGTAGAATTAGTCTGTGAAGCTGTCCTAGACTTCTGTTGAGAATTTTTGATATTCTAATTTAATTTTCTTACTACTAATACATCTATTCAGATTTTCTATTTCTTTCTGGTTCACTCCTGAAAGGTTGTATGTATCTAGAAATATATCCCTTTCTTCTAGGTTGTCCAATTTGTTGGCATATAATTGTTCCTAGTATTCTCTTATAATCACTTGGATTTCTGTGGAATCTAGCTAAAGGTTTATCAATTTTGTTTATCTTTTCAAAGAACCAGCTCTTAGTTTCACTGCTCTTTTCTACTGTTCTTTCTAAGTTTCCATCTCATTTATTTACACTCTGATTTTTATTATAGTCTTCCTTCTACTAACTTTGGGCTTTGTTAGTTCTTCATTTTCTCATTCATTTTGGTGTGAAGTTAGATTGTTTGAGATTTTTCTTGTTTCTTGAGGCAGGCCTGTATTGCTCAGAATGTCCCTCTTAGAATTGTTTTTGCTGTGTCATACAGATATTCGAATGTCGTGTTTCCATTTTCATTTCTCTCATTTGTCTTTTTTTGTTTGTTTGTTTGTTTTCTCTTTGATTTCTTCATTGACCCATTGGTTTTTTAATAGCATGTTATTTAGTATCCACATAGTTGTGTGTTCTCCAGTTCTCTTCTTAGATTTGATTTGTGTCCTGTTGTTGTGGTCAATAAAGATACTTTTTTTTTTTTTTAAAGTGGTGAAACAAAAAGATAGTTTATTGAGGGCAAAGTACACTCCAAAGAGGTAGGAGCGGGCTTGAGCAAAGAAAGTGGCTCAGGAGCCTCAATAAAGATACTTGATATGATTTTTACCTTCTTAAATTTATTGAGACTTGTTTTGTAGCCTAAAATGTGATCTATCCTAAAGCATGTTCCATGTGCACTTGAAAACAATGTGTATTTGGCTCTTTTTGAATGATAGTTGTGTATATATCTAGTAACTCCATCTGGTTTAATATGTCATTTAAGGCCAATGTTTCTCTGATATCTTTTCTGGATGATCTATCCATTGATGCACATGGAATATTAAAGTCCCCTACTATTACTATTAGCTTGTGAATCTCTCCCTTTATGTCTGTTAATATTTGCTTTAAGTATTTAAATGTTCCTATGTTTGGTATATACAAATTTAATACTGTGACATCCTCTTGTTGAATTGATTCCTTTATCATTATATAATGACATTCTTTGTCTTTTAATACAGTGTTTGTCTTAAAATCTATTTTGTCTGATATAAATACAGTTTACGCATAATGTAAAGTGGTCTCGTGCAGTTCCAATCTTTGCTTTTCAAGCATGAATTGTATTTTTGATCCACAGCTGAGAATCAGCATACGTGGATGAATGACTTAAAAGTATATTCAGATTTTCAACTGCATGGCTGTGAGCAGTTGAAAATCCGAGTATACTGAATAACCCATGTTGCTCAATGGTCAACTGTATAGCTCCCTCAGCTTTCTCCTGGTTTTCATGTGCATGAAATATCTTTTTCCATACCTTCACTTTCAGTCCATGAGTGTCTTTACATCTGCAGTGACTTTCTTGTAAGCAGCATATAAATGTCTTATTTTTTTAATCCATGCAACCACTCTGTGTTTTGATTACAAAATTTAGTCCATTTACATTTAAAGTAATTTTAATAGATATGTACTTATCTCCATTTTGTTCACTGCTTTCTGTTTTGTAGTTCCTTTTGGTTCTTTTTTTCTCTCTTGCTTTCTTCTCTTGTGCTTGATGACTTTCTGTAATTTTATGCTTAACTTCCTTCCTCATTATCTTTTGTGTAGTGACCATATATTTTTGTTTCGTGGTTACCATGAGACTCACATATAACAGCCTAGACACACACACACACACACACACACATTAATATGTATATATGAGTATACATACTCTTTTAAGCTGATAGCAAGTTAAGTTTGAAAGTATTCTACAGCTCTACACATTTGTTTATTTTACATTTTATTAATAGTGATAACAAACAAAATTTACAGAGCATATCTTATGTACCAAGCACTTTTCACAGAACATTTCTGAGGAATGTGTGTCTCTAATTACATCCTGAAGTGGGTACATCTGAGAGTAGCAGAACAAAACAAAATACCAAATTTCACACCTAAGAATCTGACTATAGTTCTATGATCAATAGTGTCTCAATAGTTTTAAGAGTGCCAAAGCTACTGTAGCAATGACTAATGAAAATGTATTTTGATTTCATAAGACTCACATTTCATAGCAGAAGGTTTTACCACACCCTGAAGTATGCATACATATATTGAGGGCCTACTATGAATTCTAATCTATTACCCATAATTATAAGCAAAAGCCTGATTCATTGAATTGTGATTTAGACAGTAAGGGTCTGCTTTAAAATTAATTCTGTAATAATAATAAATCACAAAAGATTTTCTAACTTTTATATTTAATATTTCATTTTACTCATACAGGTCTGACCTCAAAAGTTGAGTTTTTTAATTGGGCCCAACACGTTAGAGAACAGGAGTAAATACTATTACCTCCTAATGCACAAATAAGTGCCAAATAGTCTTGGTAAAATCCACATTGCGTTTCTAAACATATTGATCTGCCCCTGGAAGCAGGGTCATTCAACAAATTATCACTACGCACTGAATTATGTCTTCTTCTCACCAACCACTCAGGGTTCCTCAGGGCTTCAGGATGACTGAGTCACAGACACAGGGAAGGCCTGTCATGCTGTTAATAACTCGGTTTCCTGCTCAAAATCTCAGGGGCCAAAACTCAAACATCACTACCCACTCCTTCCAGTGTGGAAAGTCAATCAGAAAAACATATATTAAGTACCTTATTGATGTAAAACAGGCCTGGATCTGGTGGTGGGGATGCAAAGATAAATAAAGCTGAGTTGCTAGTGGAATAGGGGCATGAAAATCGAACACTGACGCCACAGAGATGAATTACCAAGGCACTCAGGGAACACAGAGAAGGAAGGCACCTGCCCTTCCCCATTCCCAGATAGGCTCCACCTCTACCCTTCCCCAGGGCCCTTGTTTATCTGTTCTATAAAATCCCAGCTTTCCTTCCTCTTCTTTGAGAAGTTCCTTATTAATGAACCTTCTCTTTACTGAAACGGCCTGAATAAAATCATCTCAATTAACCTGTGCTTTTGTCTTAGACAAAGTAGGTAGCACTTATACAGGCATACCTCATTTTAGTGTACTTCACTTTATTGCACTTCACACATGTTAGGTTTTTTACAAATTCAAGGAAAGTCCCTTCACCAGCAAAAAGATTTCAACTCACTTTACTGCCATATTTGTTTCAATGCAGTGGTCAGACAGTGAAGTCATAATATCTCCGAGATATGCTTGTACAGCAACTTATTGTTCTAGCTTCATAAATCTAGTCATTTTCTCCTACATATTTGCTTATTAAAAGATACTACATTTCAAGCAGTATAGTTGCTGATAAGTAAGGTACCTGAAATGTACATCTTTGGTAAGTATTCAGTAGATATTGGTTAAAAATATTGCTCAGAAGGTTAGCATGCCTAAGGTAGAATAGTAAAGGAGGGAGAAAAATCAATGGTGTTTCACCACTTTAGCTCCTAAATACAAGCTGATTTTAACATATTAGAAAAATTAAATTATGAGTGATTCCTTTGATTTTTGAGAAACATTCAAGATGATCTCTTCTGATATTTGTAAACAGGCAAGTTTCTCCAGATAACACATGACATGGCTATTAATAATATGATTCTAGAGTCCATCAAAAGAATTGTCCTGTTACCACTAAAAAGTCCCAACAATAAATAGTGCCCAATGTGCCCACTCCTTTGAGATGGAGAAAATTGTGTTTTCTTCAGTATCTTCCTCTAACCTACTCCAAAGACCTTTAAATGGCACAGCAATTTGTCTTTTCTCAAGGAAAAAGTCTCCAGAGTATGGTTATGTTTACAATGCAGACTATCACCTGTGCTGAGTGATGGATTTAGTGTTAAGTTGGAAATGAACTACCCTTAAGCAGCAATTTAAGAACTACCTTCTTTCTGAAATACCTACCTTCTTAGATTTTTGCCTCCTGTTTTGATTACATTAAATACAGAGCATTAAAAAACAGTGAGAACTTAACAATGTCCTGGGGAGAAAACTTTGACACAATCCCAAATCCCACAGCATGGATTTCTTTTCACAAGATATGGATTTAAGTACATCTTAGCAAGAAAGCAGAAAGATGAGCCTTCAAACATTACCTCTCGACTTACTAATACAATCTGGATTTTCAATATAAATCAAGGAAAATGGCTTGAAAGCTTACCGGAAACCTGAAAACATTTCCTTCTCCCATTAGCATGCTGAGTGGAAAATCTCTGCTATTCTTCACCCCATCTAAGAAGGGTGTCAATGACATTAAAATATGATATCCAAGAACTATGCCAATTCTGCTAAATTAAGTCCCCTGAGGTTTAGAAAATAGAAGTCAACCTTTATTTAAAGCCATGTTGATTTAAATAAAGTTTCTTTTAAGTAAGTCATCACACTTAAGAAAATAAATTTTATTAAAAACTGAATAGAGTTATGTATTATTTTAATATTCCCTTAGCTTACAGCTTGTTAATGCTGGGATAGAGAATTAAAGCAGTTTTTAACTTCAGCCTATTTTAATCTACTGTTTACCATAGGAGAAATGTATAACAGCCTCACAACTTTGACAATTTTTGCAATTTTGCAACAACCTCAAGAATATTAGATATAAAAACACTTTCTTCGCCTATAGTCATAAAATTTGGAGTCATCTTGCCAAGAAACAATTTGTCAATATCTAGTTCAAGTTCATTCAGTAAATAACATATATGCATTACTTTGGGTTAGACAACACTGTACCACCACAGGAAGAAAATACCAGTGAAACTAGCAGAAACACTGAGAAAGATGGTTGCTTCCTCTTAGTGCAGCAGATGTCAACTAAAATGAGCATTTTGCTGCAATGTCGTTATGCTGGAATCAGATTTCTAAAGAAACTTTTGGAAGGATCTCTACCAAAATATGATAAATATCTACCCTCTCTGACCTTTCTTCAGAGTATGACTTGGTGAAATTGCCACAGAGAATATCAATTCACAGAAAAAGAAAATAACTTATGAGAAGATAAGACTGGATGCTGCAAAATTACTGTAGAAAAAAAAAGAGAAAGAGAGATGTAGCTGTCTTTTCCTGTTACACGACAGGCATAACCTCGAAAGAGCTGGAGGTAAATCAAATCAAATGGCTAACTGAGCAGCAGGGTCTTGAATAAATTCTCCACCCTACAACATTCTTGTTTTCCAGCTTGGAGACTAAACTACTAAACAAAGGCAAAACACAGAGTCACATTCACCTAGATTACTGGCTGATTAGTTGATAAAATTAAACAATGCCAATTTTGTTGGCCTGAATGTTTCTGCCTAGATTATACACTGCATAAGTAGCCTGAATGTCTTGTAACAGTGACAGCAAGTGGACTGAGATGAAATTTCTTTCTGAAGCATTAGGTGATGCCTCTGGATTGCTACTTCTCATAGTATTGATGTAATACATAGATAATGTCTCTTAAAATGTATATACATTTACATTATGCCTAAATATTAAGATTTTAGTGACCAAAAGGCAGTGCCAACTTTCTTGCTGATATTCTTACAGTTAATAAATCTATTTAGGAAGTATCTAGAATGCAGGTCATCCAAGTACATTTACTGTAAAAAGATTTATATATGAAGGATGTCTGGAAAGTATCCAGCTATGTAATATAAAAACTACAGGCATTTATGGCTAGATTTTTTTCCAGACAGCCCTCAGATGTGTGTGTGTGTGTGTGTGTGTGTGTAATTTTTTTAAAAGATGGGACACTCAAAAAAGCTATTTTCCTTTAAATATATATATAATTTTTAAGTTCTCTGGACTGATCCTGTGCTATAGACAATAGGTTTATGGGGGCCGCTCCCCAGTGCCCTGAAGTCTGTGCTCACTTCTCTCCTTTGCCACTTTTATCGAATCTTGTTGCACTGAAGCTGTCCTGACAATTTCATCTCCCTGTTTTTGTGCAGTGGTCCTAACATCAACATTTGCCTGTTTCTCTAGGGAGTGAAAACTTACTTTGTTTACATTTTCCCTCCAATGATCCTACCTTACTTAATACCCCAGTGCAGAGCAGAGAAGGGAGTAGTAGAGATGGTGACTTTGTGAGACTTTCCCTGAGCTCTGCTTCAGGAGTTTCTTCTGCTGAGGCACGTCAGCAGAAGCCTTTGCTTTCCTTTCACCTCATCCCAGGAGGAATATAGTTGTCATTCTCTGGTACAGGATAAGAAATTGAAGAAATCAAGAAAAAAACATTTATCAACATGGCGATGGATGTTAACTAGTTATTGTAGCAATCATTTCACGATATATACATGTGTTGGATACGTGAAACTAATATAATGTTATATGCCAATTATATCTCAATTTTAAGAAAGGAAATTGAAGAAGTTGATTAGAGAGTGCTATTATACAAGTTGGTACAACGTATGTAAACACATAACCTCCATTAACGGATTCTTCCCTAAGATTGTCTTTGGAAGAATCCTGTCTTCTTTGCTGATTGATTTTGCTTTTCTTGCTGTGGGAAACAATTCCTACCTGTTAGGACTGAAAGTTCCTGACAACTCTCTGCATGCCCAGTATATTAAAAGATGACCACCTATCTCTAGTAAGATAAGCAGAAACAACTTCTAATACCTTGTATAGTCATTTGCTCAAGAAAGAAACTCCAGATGCTTTAAGTTCATGCCTGTCAAACTGAGGGAGGGGTGTACATAACATAGTGATGGGGCACACAAAGCCAATGGATAAATACCGTAGATAGGAAAAAACATTTTTAGAGTTGAGTAAAACAGTTACATTATAGAAGAGAATACAAACTTTTGTTCATTTCTTGGATAAAACATAAAAATTCAAACAAATGTTAAGTTTACTGCAGCTGCTTTTTGCCATGATTCCCAAGTCCCAAAAGGCCTGCCTTTCTCCACTCACCTTTGAAAACTAAGTGGAAAAGTCTGTGAATGATTTCCTTAAGTAACTGCCGACATCTCCCTCAGGTTTCCACCTCTGTCAAACACACACCTTACGGCTCTAAAAATACACATCTATGCTCTAATAATACACATCTATGCAACATTAGGAAAACAATCCATAAGAGATAAGCAACAAAATGACAGAAATGATATGTGTATTATTTTACACTCAGATTTGCTTTTAATTCTAACTGTAGTAATTGTGTCCCTACTAATTTAAAGCTTAGTCTTGACAACCTGGGATTAATAAAGATAAATACCAGGGGTGCCAAAAAATGTATATACATTTTAAAAGACGTTATCTATGTATTACATAAATACTGATGATAAGCACTTTGAGCACCTCTTTTAATTGCAAAAGTCAAACATGACTTGCATTCTTCTGTTATCTTATATATTGAGTTTTACAATTTTGATACAGCCTTTTCCTTTCTTAAAATGTGCATACATTTTTTGGCACCCTCTGTATTACTGCAATGTCTTAAAAACCTGGTACATGTACACTTTACAAGTATTACCAAAATTTCCACAAAATTAATCTGGTTCACTTAATGATACAAACAATTTTGCCCTTGCTGTTTCCTCTGCCTGGAACACTCTGGTGTTCAGTTCTTTACATTGCTGATTCTTTCTCACTCTTCAAAGTCATCTCTTCAGAGAAGCCTTTCCTAACCATCCCAGCTCAAGTGCAGCCCCTTTTCAGTCCCTCTATCAGTATGTTGTTACCCGATTTGTTTCTTTCAAAGCCATTACTACAATTTCAGTTACCTGATAATTTACTCTTTTTGGTCATTTGTTTGCCTCTTCCCAACAGAATGGGCCAAAACTTTATCTGTCTTATTTACTGCCACATTCCCATCTGTATTGAATGTCAATCAATAACAATGTGTGAATGAAAGACTACTGTATAATATGGAGAAAAAAAAAACCACAGGCATTTCTCAAGACTTATTAAAACTCTAAAACATAAGACTGTGGAGCTGTTGCAATCTAGCTCTTTTTTCACAAACTTAAAAAGAAACTGAAGTTCAGCTACTCCCCCTAAAACTTTCAGGGTCAAAAATTTAGGATGGAGCCAGGACTAGTCTTCATTTCCCTATCTCCCACTCCAGGGAGCGTTCCCACGAAGCTACTGTGTCTTCTAGTTTCACTTCATTAGTCCTAAGGGATGTATAAACAGTGTTCACATAAACTGCCCCACCTTTTTGCCAACTGTAGTGGAGAAATCACATGCAAAAGAGGTAGACCTTCATACCACGTGCAGAAGAAAGGGAATCCCATCATAATCCAATGGTGTTCCACAGCAAGGCCTGTGAGCCTCACCTCTGCTGCTAGCATGGCCAGAGGAGCCACCATATTCACTAATACGGTCATTAAGTGTGTTCAAAACCAGGAGAAGTAAGTAAATGCACTGACACCTCACACATCCCCAAAATGACTTTAACACACACATATTTTAGTAGCTATGCCCATTTTCCACAAAGAGATGAAATTTAAACTCAAGTGACCAAAAAACCCCAAAATCCTACAAAAGGAGAAGGGTCACACAAGGAAGTACCATAACAGTCACAACTCACAAATCCACTGGCCACTCCTAGAGAAGGATGTGATTTACTGATCCGGAATTAGACCTATTTGGCAAGCTCACAGGTAGCAGGTAACTAAGCCACCAAGTCTAACAAAAAATTTCTCCCTGAAAGTCACAGGCATCTTGTTAAACTACTTCTTTCTAACCTTCTGGGATATCTGAGTATTTCAGGGGTGACGGTCAAGGTTCTTCCCCTCAGGCAACCGCACTCTGCTGCCCAGAGTTCTGAGGCGTGATTGAAGTCATGGATCAAAATTCACATCAGGATCCATGGACAGATTATCCCAAGTCATGGTCTAACCCTCCAACGCAATGGCTGACTTGTCTTCCCTGAGCCAGGACATTTTCATTACTTCAAAGTTAGCTGTTTCTTCCTGAGTACTTGTCCATCTAGCCTATTATTTTTGAATGTAAACTGAGAGTCAGGATGCTGCTGGTTAACACAAGCAAGCCCTGGCACTGGTCTCGATTTTCCAACTAACCTGACGTAGAGTCTGCTCCTGAACATGACAATGTTTAGACAAAATTCATGCTGTGGTCAAATTTCTCAATCATAAAAACCAGGCCCAAAATTACTGGTGCCATGTAACACTGGCAACTCTTCTATACATTCATGCCATAATGTTATTAATTCTGTATTTTTTAGAAAGAACATGAGATTAGTTCTAAATTAAGCAAGACAATAGTACTCAAATAATGCGAATATAGAAATGGATACATTATTAATCCCATTAGTTACAATATTTACCCAAGCATGAGACAAATGTTATTAGGATTCCGTGGGTAACATTACAGTAGTTTTAAAAACCTGTGCCAAATGTGTATATAAAGCAATTATTAGGAACTAGGTAAATAGCTAAATAGTTTATCTGCACCCAAGAAACAGTGCACTGTTTTGCTCCCAAAGACTTCTGATTAAAAACTAAACCAGATGCAGATTAATTGCAATCTTATGTACCTCAAGTTTCTAAAGAAATCCATTTGGTTATATGTTCCAAATAGTCACAAAACTCAAATAGTGTTCATCATAAATAAGTGCATTGGCTAGATAAATTTTTAAGTAGTCCAAATAAAGCTACATATTCAGTGCTTTGTAGTAAAATCAATGGTATTCCTACTCTTAAATAAGCAGACTTTTTAAAGTTGTTGTCTTATCCTTTGCATAAATTAATAAAAACTTACATTCTGAGTAGTATCTAATAATCTAATACTTTGAAAAATTTTCTAATCACACATTATTAGTGCATGGGTTGCAAGTGTACTGATTACTACAAAATCTCATACTTCTTTCAAGCTACTGCTAAGAGGAATTTAGACAGAAGCATGACATAAATGATTCATAATTTACATAGACATTTAAAATCTTATTTTTACAATTAACACAATGTTGAATTTTGAATTACTTTGTTAAAGCAAAATTCCCTCTAGTAGTTGCACTAATGTCCTACTGTGGAAATGCTGACAACGCCAGGCACATGGTATACTAGGGCTGTCTGAAAAATATCCAGCCATAAATGCCTCTAATTTTCATTTTACATGGCTGGATACTTTCCAGGCAGCCCTCATATGCTCTTTACTTAGAATGGGCTCATAATTAGTTAGGGCTTTGATCTGAGCAAGAAGGTAATATTAATAACATCACAGTACTGGGCTACATATATATAAAGTCAAGCCATGTGTGGCTAACACAATGACCAGCTTCTGTCAAGGGTTGGTTCTAGCGTTTCAGGAAAGCATAACCTTCAGTTCCACCAAAAATGATAGAAAAATGTGAGTTAAGAGACCTTCTAAGACTTGAGTATGATATATAGCAATAAAGAGGTATATGTGTTTGGGATTTGCTCAGGTATAAAAAATAATTTGAGTAATATAAGTCAGCATATCCATTTAAACTACCAATTAATGGCGAAGCAATACAAAGGTAAAGACAAAACAAAACAACTTTGGGAAATATCAACTTGGTAGGCTAATGTTGTTGGAAAAAAGGTATTTTAAAATGTCTACCTTTCCCCATGATTTGCATCCTGCAAACTGCTTACCCAAATCACTGTCAAGATTATAGATCCTTCCTGAGAATTTTGTAAATCTCTACATAATTTCTTCTCTGAAAGTAAACCCATCAATATAAATTAACTAGAAACACCCTCTTTTTTGGTTTTCTGACATGGCAAAATTTCGATGAAACAATTAAATATTTTAATGAAACAGGAAAACACAAAATTATTCCAAAACTAGTATATGAAGGTGTTCTTATTCTATATAAAAATTAGAATGGAAATTAACGTAACACATGTAAACAGGTATTTAATTTTACTAAAGTGACTTACTTTGACAGTAGTTCATGCTGTGTTCCTAATTAATATGGAAGGTCAATAATGCATACATATATTTATATATAACAAATTTATATATAAACATACACTCAAAAAATACTCATACATGCAAAAATGACAACTATGTCAAGTACATCCAATTTAGAGAAAATAAAAGGGACTATACAAAAATTAAAATACTAATTATCTGAGGATAGTTGCATTATGGGGGTTTTCCTTCATTTATATTGCTTTTAAAACTAAAATACATTATTTTGTTTTGGTTGTACATAATTTGGAAATATTACATAAAACTAAAGTATAATTTCTAAATAAAACCACTACGTAGTTTTAAAATTCATGTAAGTATGAAATCCACATACCTGAGCCAACCTCTTTTTCTTCTTCTTCAATGTTGTTTCTGATGCTATCATATTCTTCGTCAATGGTCTGGTTACCACGCATCTGGGATAAAATTCTACGGGCCTTCTGAGTCTGTCCTTTCTGAATAAGCCATCGAGGACTTTCAGGTAAAAAGAGAAAGCCAAAAAACTGTATAACTGCTGGAATGGCTGCAAGTCCCAACATGTACCTGTAATAAGAAATCCATACATTATTCTAACATTCAGTCTTATTAGCAACACATTGGGAATAATAGTGAATACTAACTTAGAATATTTTTCTGTCAAGTATGTGTGTGTAAGTGTGAGAATCAGCAAAAACAAGGATATTTTTATACCATACTGAGAAACTGAAAAATGAAAAAAAATCCGATTCTTCTCTATATCTCACACATAATACAATGGAAAACAATGCACAAAAGTCACAATAATTATGCATATGCATTCTAAATGAAACAAACCATGCAAAACTTCACAATAACCATCCCTATCCAATATAAACATACAGGTTCCAGCCAAAGTAACGCTCTCTTTTAAGTAGTTAAAATATCATTATGTTACAGAATTGCATGCGTTATTATTTTGCAATAAAAGATTTGGTCTAGGTAGAGTACCAGCTCAAAAAAGGGCATTACTTCTGCCAAACCCTGTATATAATATTGTGTTCTACAATAGAAAATGAGATTACGACAAAAATCTCTCCATTGTTTAAAATTATACTTTTCATTAAAATAAATGTCCAAATTGACTTCTTTACAGTTATTTCTGCTCTGTGAATGATTTCATTTTGCCATCCAACATCATGTTAACGCTTATAAATGGAAGCCCATAGCTGAAAAAAGTGAGAATCAGAAGCAAATAATTATTAAAATAACAGGAATGCAAAAATCATGCTCATTTTTGGTCACTTTCTTTAAATGCTCATTCTTAATGGCTAGCAAAATTCTACATAGTAAATAATCATATCGTTTTAAATCCATTAGAGAAATAACAAAAATAGTAATATGAGTACATCAATATTAAAGATCTCTCCAAATTATTCAGACCACCAGACTGATTTCCTAACATCTCTAAGACTCAATCTTTTTGAACTGAAGGTTTAGAATAGATAAACTTAAAGATCTCTTTCGAATGAAAACTTCTATGAATCTAGGACACCTGGATGTTCTCTGTTGATCCAAATTCCCTGGGTATATTCCACTGTAGATTCATGATGGCAGAGCTCAGAAAGCCTGCTCCAAAAACGTAACAACCATGCTCACTAGTACTAATAAACCAGTGAGAAGTCACCTGACTCAATATGCTTTTCAAAGCTATTCTGACTTTAAAGCTATGTTAAACCAAAAGTACAGCAGCCTCAAAGTTCCAGATATGTATCTTGTGAAAAAGTCCATTATTTTTCAAGTAATTTCACTGTAATTCTGAAAACAGCAGCAAAAAAAATACAATTGTCATATGGGTGTTAATAATGACTCCAACTCCAAACAGTAGGTAAAACTACATGTGGAAACAGAAAAATTAACTAAGACATAGAAAGTAAACAAAGCACTTATGAATAACTGACTAAATGAATTGCTTGACCTACAGTAGTAAAACAAATCTGTTTTATACTTTAATCCATAGATTGTGATAATTATACCAATACTGAATCACTCCTTCCTCTGCTCACTTACAAAACACAATGTTTTAACCTCAATTTATGTCACTGTATGTTGTATTACAATAAATTATTTGCCTATCCCATTTGTTTGCGTATTTAACTTTGTATGCAGCACCTTACCTACTAAAGTTGAACAAAGTGGACACTTAGTAAATGTTCTTTGAAATGATGCAAAAGCAGCTATAGGCGTATATCTAAACTTTCTGTATTAACTAAAGAGAAAATAAGTGTGCTGCACACTCATACCAGTATCTTATGTGGCAACTCTTCTGGATCATTTAGCTTAGCAAACTAACTTGCACAGTAATTCCTGCCAATGAAACCAATCCCATTTGTTATTCTAGATACAACTAGATCTTCTATTCTGAAGATGACTCATCTAAAGAATCTCCAGATGAGAGCTGCAGATGTAAGTTCAGACAAATGCCTATTTCTGGCCTCTTCCTCTTAAGATGTTAACTTGTATAACCAAATCTACTACGTAAATGTGTTTTGTTGCTGTAAATGAATGAAATTTCTATTCAGTTGTATTCTCTTATATATAATGGCACTGTCAATTATTTAAAAGAAAAGCAATAAAAAGGTAAACACCAAATATACTGGATTAGGAAATAACTTTTAAAAGTCTTGAAGATGAAAACCTTTATATTTTGTTTCTCTCCACCTTCCATGATCTTTCCCTTTGTTTTCCGAACATGTTCAGTGATGAATTAAGATTAAAGAGCTGCACAGACTACTTCAAAGAAGAACTTGAAAGGAATATAGAAACTGAATAATTTGCAAGCCCAAAGCAGCTCACATAATACTTCGTACTTTATTACTCTCTTACTTAATCCTGGAACGCAATATTTTTAAAAACTAAGAAGAAAAAGAAAAGGGAAAAGAAAAAAAGTAAAGAAAAATGCAAACATACATGTAAGCCTATGTTTCTTAAGCCAGCTATAGAAGACAGAATACTTTAGCTCTCCAGCAACTGAATCCTTAAATGCCAAGAATCTAGGTCTGAAATTTGCAAGTCAATGCGTTCTTACTAGGATGGGGAAAAAGAACTAGCACCTTGCTGCCAACCTTCAAGGATATGAAAGCCTGATTCCAGAGATAAATCAAGATAAAATATGTTTTATACATGGGCATCCTAACATTTCTCTTCTAAAAGTAAAACAAAGGAATTTTGTTTACTTTAATTACCTTTCATGATAACAAATATTTTGGTAAGAATAAATTTCTAAGGCTTTGCAGAGGCCAGATACACAAGATGGGGGTAGCTGTGGTTTTTGATGGAGAGAGCATAGGAACAGACTTGGGTCACATTTCAGTTCTAGGCATACAAACCATGAAATCCTGGTCAAGTTACTTAATATTTTAATGCACAGGTGACTGTTTATTTTGTAAGACTGGCGGGGTAATTAAATAAAATCATTCAGTTGCTACCTAAAATGGAGAGGATGCTCAGTAAAAACAATTTTTACCTCCCTGACTTCCTCCTCCCTCAATCAATTAAACACAACCTGCCTATCTCAGCTGTATTATCTACCCAAACTTCCAGTACACAGAAGTAACCAATTTCTTTCTTGATTATTACTCTGATGATATGCAGATGGCAGATAAATAAGAGGTTACTTTGCTGTGGTACTGATGAGATTTTATCATGAGACTGGAAGAGCAGGGGCTCTCTTAGTTAAGCAGTATTAGGGACAACTAGTCCTCTAATTCCAAGGAAATCAGAAACAAGATGAATGGCAAAATGATACTCACATGACAAAGAGTATACTGATAAATGAGGGCAGTCAATCCCCAAACAAGTAGTACCCTACTGGTAAGGGGGATCTCATTATTATAAGTTAAATCAAGGGTTTTACACCCCAGTTTCACATTAGAATCACCCGAGAGGCTTTTAAAACACACTAGTGTCCAGGATGTACCCAACCCAGGGACTTCAATTAATTGGTCTGGGCTCCAGTCCCAGCGAGTTCTATTTTATTAAAAGCTCTCTGGGAGGTGGTAATGTGCAGTCAGGGCTGAGAACCAGTGATCTAAGTGTTTTAAGAACTCAGGGGGTGAAAGTGAACAGTAACCACCCAAGGTTCACATGGTAGGCAAAGGCCATTTATCTCCTGGAGGCAAGAGAGGACAACAAGCTGGCAGAAAGGGAAAGGAGGTTGAGTCTAGCAAAAATGCTGAGCTGTCATGAGTACTATACATCTTTAGAATGTTCTTTGGCATCATGACCACTCAATGAAAGATACCTTTTTAAACTTTCTAAACTCAAGTTACCACATAAGCTATCTTCTGGTCCAACTACACAGCAGTACCAGCACCTGCTTACCATAAAAGTAAGGAGGGGCCCTCAAATGGTGAGCAACCCTTTCAAATGTGATGGTTGGGCTGCCATCAACAAAAGAGGTAAGCCCGGCTACTTCACCTCAGGTGAAGACTTCTTCCCAGTGTCACTGAAGCTCTGTGAATCAAAGGGTCTGCATTCCCGGGTGCCAGCCCTTCCAGCCTGAGCAGACCGACTACTGATGCTGTCATCAGAGGGCCGGGTACCTCACACAAAACCAAACATACCCTTCACTAAACATTCACCATCACTCTTGTCCTAAATGAATCCTGCTCTCACCTATGAATCTAAAGACAAGTGTCCTCCAAGAGATGATCATTTAAGACAGAATTTTCCAGTTCATAATTGTCCCCTTTCTTTGATGATATAAATGATCTAATAATATAGACCACAGATAACACAATAAACGTGTTACTTATAGTTTCACAAGTGTGATTATTCCAAATACATGAAAATCTACTTGAATGTATAAATTCATCTTGAACGAATAATCATTTAACAATGATAACAGCAAGAGCAATAGCTAGTATAGATCACTAGTTAGTGTGTGCCAAGCACTGTTCAAAGGCTTAAGATACCTTAACTCAGGCATCTCCAACTTGTGTCCCATGGTGGCTTTGAATGTGGCCCAATACAAACTCTTAAAACATTATGAGATTTTGGGAGGAACTTTTTTTTAGCTCATCAGCTATTGCTAGTGTCAGTGTATTTTATGTGTGGCTCAAGACAATTCTTCCAATGTGGCCCAGGGAAGCCAAAAATGTTGGACACTGCTGCCTTAACTCATACAGCTTAACAACCCTATAAGGTGGTTACCATTATTATCCCCATTTTAAAGACCAATGAGCTACAAAGAATACAGAACTATTACGCAGTGGAACTAGGATTAAAATCTAGACAGCCTGGTTCCTATAATAAATATTTATTGTAAGTCAAGTTATAATAAATATTTAATGATTAGTCAACTTAATTCTGCACAATTCATAAAAGGAGATATTAATTTGTCTTGGTCTCATCTTTAAAGGCTTTTGAGTCTCGCTTTAGAAGTTTCATAGTTCACTCACCTCTATTACATGCAGTAAAGCACTGCAGAATAACTGGGCAAAGGGGCTTCTGGAAGCAGTCACCTCCAATCGCACCAAGCCCAGAATCTGACACAGAAACGCCCAAAGGGCTAGGGATCTGCCAGCTGGATTTAACCAGTATCTTACTATTCTCCTGACACTAGTGTGTTACTGTGAAAATAGGTGAATATTTATTAAAACAAAAATATCTCATCTGTAAGTGTAAACTTGTACTGTTTATTCTGAACCCTGTGCCAAAAAAAATTTTTATTTTATTTATCTTTTACACTAGCAAACTTTCCATGAAGAAAAACTATAGACAACAACATATTATATAGTTTAAAAGATGATTTGGAGCAAAAAACTTGAGTTTTGTTTTTGCAAATGAGAATTTCTAAAATATTTTATATAATGAATATTATAGATCTAGAGTTACTTTTCTCTATACTTTGTTTTTCAATCTCTCCCTCTCACAGGGCTCCCCAAACCTCTCTCCCTCCAAAGGAAACTGTGCAAGGGGAGTTATATCCTGCATCCACCTTAGGTTTCTTTTTCACCCTTCTGTTCTTTCTCTTCCTTAAATTCCCAAATGATGTGAAGTTTGCCAATGCCTTTCAATAGAAGAGCTATATGATTTACAGTTTTAACTGTAAGTCAAGCTGTAACAGAAAAACTATCATAGCTAAGAGATCTAAACAAACTGTATGCAATTATTTTTATAGCTCTTAAAGTGCTGAATTCTATTAAGGAAAGATATTTTTCCATCTGAGAAAGACAGTAAAGGTTTTTTTGGACACAGTGGTCATTTACCCAATTATCCCCTGAATATGTCATGAGAACATTAATGTACAGTTCAATATGAACTTTCTTGTCTCCCAACCTCATGCTATGGTAGGTATACATTTTCAACCAAATCTCCCCCTTATATTTTTCTAGTCACAGAGAATTTTTTTGAAACACTATGATTATGAGTAACAACCTTTCAAACTGTCCTGAGTATAATGAGGGTTTTTAGCAATATTCTTTAATATCCAACACTGTCTTATAATAAACTGAAAAAATTAAGCAACAAAACTGTATCTGTAATGCCAATAGTTTTATTTCCACCATCTTCTAGCTTACATTCAATGAATATCTATTTGTTTGGTTTACAAATCATGTCCATGTTTTCCTATTCTGAATATCTTAAATAAGTTAGAGGAATATCATAAAATTTAGGATGCTATGCTTTATTCTTTAAAACTCGGCTATTTCGAACTGGCAGCCTTTCACATACAGCTACAAAATAAACTCTGAACTATTTTTTTCCCCAGAAAAAGTTCACTGAAAATAAAAAGGGGTTAGAGATAGAATCAGCAGTAAATGCAGAAAAATGTTACCTAATTAAGATTTATTGTGTTTTCTTGGAAAGCAAAGGCTAACTTTCTTGTGATCTTTCTGAGCTCTTTACTCAGCAAACATATGAATGTAAGTTAAGTGCCAAACTTTAAGCAATCATTAATCATTATCAATAAACTTAATAAGAGACAGTTTATTGCTCTTTCAATCCAAAAACATCTTCCCAAGCTGGAACTTCCAAATGATACTTATCATTATACCACGTTTAGGATAGTGGAACATTTGTTTTCCCCTTAAAAAGTTATAACCCAAATCCTCAAACCACATCCAAGAACACTGTTCCTTCGGGTCTACACCTAGAGTTAACTTGACTTTACTCTTCAATGTTCCTACGGATTTTGAGTTTTTTTTTCATGTTTCCTTCAAGCAGTAATCACATGAGTGCTGCTTTTATAATACTAAAAGATCTTTTTCTTGGATTTACAAAAGAAATGGTCATCACTGTATGTCAATTATGGGATATTTACATGATAGTTATCAAACAAATTATGATTTATGTAATATGTTTCTACTTAATGCAAAAACTTTAGATGCAAAAAACAACACAGAATTTAGCCATCTGCTACAGTTATAACTAACTTGATAACATACTTTTCAACTTCAGTTCATGACTCATAACTCCATTTTAACAGATAAGAAATTAAAATAAAACACTGCCAAACTGAGGCTCAAGGCTGGTAAATGAATTTTTCTCGGCCATCAAGGACCACATAGAAAAACAACACTGATGACAGACACAACTGACAATCTGATGGCAGCTGAGAGAGTAAACATGAGAACACAGCTAAAGGTACATTAAAAAAAAAAATCAATGCATCGCAGTTGAAATATTTTAAATAAAAAGGAGGTAATACATGATCAGCAAATGAGTGATTTTTGTGTTAACCACTAAAAAAAAAAATCATTGCCAAATATATAAATGTAAGAAAATATTAACTATGTAGCTAGGGAAAAACACCTCAAAAAATTTGATAATATAAGGTAGGTGATGTGACCAAGGTTATTTAGAGTGTTGTGATTATAGAAGAAGCAAGGCTCAGTTGCTTTGACAGAATAAGAGGTAATATTATTTAAACAAATGAATGTATTTTGCACAGATAGCAGGCAGGCAGTTTTAAACTACATGGCAAAATATATTTGCCTTGCACAAAATTCAGAGTACTAGTGATAAAAAATAATGCATATACAAACATACCTACACCATATCCTTTTTTTCAAACTCAGAATCTTCCATATACAAAATTCTAGGCTAGGGATGGAGATACAGTAATGATTACCAGACATCCCTTGCTTCAAGGAGCTTATACTCCAGTAATCATCAAACTAAACAGGACTAATTAATTTCTGTGATTGAGGTGTTTGTTTGTTTGTTTGTTTGTTAGGCTCAGTGTAGCAGTAAGGAGAAGAGTTATTTCAACAGAGGCTATTAGAAAAAGTATCATGACAGAAACAACATTTATTCATTGGCCAATGCAGAAAAGGAATATAATGGAGGGAAACAATGGTGGTTCAGATTAATGTTTTTAGGTAAAATTTGCATACAATAAAGCGAAGAGATCCAAGATGTACAATTCTGTGAGTTTTGAGAAACATATACATCCTTGTAACTACTATCTCAATCAAGAAACAGAGTATTTCCATGATTTGGGAAAGTCCCCTTACACCCACCACTTTCCATTTAATCCCCATTGCCACAGACGATGACTGAAGGGATTTCCGTCCCACAGCTTATTATATGGATGGACTTTATAAGGATCCATGGAGACTATTTTGTGTCTAGCTTCTTTCAATCATAATATTTTTCAGATTCATCCATGTTGTTGTTCCTTCTATTTCATTGATTTATTATCTATCTTTATCAGACTGTCTTAATTTCATTAGCTTTATAATAAAGCTTGAATCAGTGAGTCCTCCAACTTTGTTCTGCCAGATGGTATCAGCAATTCTAGGTCCTTTGCTTTTCCATCAATTTTTAGAATCAACTTGTCCATCTGAATGAATTGGGCATCTCTGCCTTGTAACTGACCATAAAGGCAAGCATCCAGGTTTTCACTTAAGTTGGCTGCAGGTTTTTTTGTACAAGTTCTTACTGAGTTGAGAAAATGCCTGTCTAGTTTGCTGAAAGGTGTTATGATACGTGAATATCAATCTGTCAAATGTTTCCCCTGCACATACTGGTTTGGTCATACTGGTTTTCCTCCTTTGAATAATTTCAACATGATGACTTCCATGAATTAATTTTCTTGTGCTAAACCAACCTAACTTTCCTGAAAAAATGACTTTGTCATAATTCTTTATCTTCTTACATCTTGCTGGGATCAATTTACTAATATTTTGTTAAGGATATTTTTAGTACTTGTCAAGAATTTTCTGGTCACAACTTAGGTCGTAATATAGTTGTGCTGGCCTCGCAAACACAGCTGGGAAGTATTCCTTTCACTTTCCTAAAGCTTTACCTGTGGAGTTATTACTTCCTTAAAAGTTTTATAGAATTCACCAGTGAAGCCATCTGGGCCTGAAGTTTGTTCAGTAGATAGGTTATTATTCATAATGAATTTAATTTCTTTAATATAGAAATATTCAGATATTCCATTTTATTTATGTTTTGTCATTTTGGGGGGTAAGTTGTGACTGTCATACACATATGCCCATTGAATCTAAGTTGTTGAATTTATGGGCAAAAAGTTGTTCTAAGTATTCCCTCATTATCTATATAAGTCCATAGAACTCATGTGTTCTCTTTTACTCCTAATATTGATACTTTATGCTTTATCTTTTTTTTAAGCCCTTAAATAAGTCATAATCAGTTTATCAATTTTATTAATTTTTTCCAGATACTCAACATGACTAGTTATCAGAAAAATGCAAACTGAAACCACAATGAGATATCACTTCATACTTGCTAGAATGGCTGTTATTAAAAAGACTACAAACACCAAGTGTTGACAAAGAGGTGGGGAAAAAAGAAGCCCTTGTACACTGCTGGGACTGGTACAGTCACTAAAGAAAACAGAATGAAGGTTCCTCACAAAATTAAAATAGAACTACCATATAATCCAGCAATTCCACTTCTGGATATTTATCTCCAATACAAGCATTAACTCAAAAAGATGTATGTACCCTCATCTTCGCTGCAGCATTATTTATAATAGCCAAGATGTGGAAACAATCTAAATTTCCACCATTGATGGATGAATGAATAAAGAAAATGGCATACACACACACACACACACACACACACACACACACTTGTCAGTCATAAAAAAGAATGAAATCTTGCCATTTGCAACAACATGAGTGGACCTTCGAGGGTATTATACTAAGTGAAGTTAAGTCACACAGTGAAAGACAAACACCACTTAATGTGAAATCTAAAACAAACAATAAATGACAAGGTCACAGATACAAAGAACAGATTAGTGGTTGCAAGCAAGGATGGGAAATGGGTAAAATGGGGGAAGGGAGTCAAAATGTACAAACTTCCAGTTATAAATAAATCATGGTGACATAATGTACAACCTGGTGACTATAGTTAATACTACTGTTCTGCATATTTACAAGTTCCTAAAAGAGTAGATCTTAAAAGTTTTCATCACAAAATAAAAGTTTTTTGTAACTATATATGGTGAGGAATATTAACTATATTTATTGTGGTAGTCATCGCAATAAATATGAATATCAAATAATTATATTGTATACACGAAATATAATGCTATGTGTTGATTATACTTCAAGAAAAAACTTAAAACAGAAAAAATTCATTGATACAGAGAACAAACTAATGGTCACCAAATGGGAAGGAGGTTGGGAGATGAGCGAAAACGTGAAAGGGATTAAGAAGCAAAAATTGCCTGTTATAAAAATAGTCATGGGGATGTAAAGTGCAAAATAGGGAATATAGTCAGTAATAGTGTAATAACTATGTATGGTGCCAGATAGGTGATTGAGGTGATCACTTTGTAAGGTACAGAATGTTCAATCACTAAGTGGTACACCTGAAACTAATATATTGTATGTCAAATATGATTGAAAATAAATTTTAAAATATTACCCTTTTCAAAGAACATTGTGTTATTCTTCCTGTTGTTTGTCTGATTTCTCTTGCATTAACTTCTATTTATTAGTTAATTCTTTCTGTTTTATTTGGGTTTAATATGCTTATATTTTTCTAGATTTTTAACATAAAACTTAGATATAATTGCCTGTTCTCTAGTATTATCACGTTAGCTATATTTTTCCTCTAAGCACTGCTGAAGCTGCATGCCACAACTTCGATATGTTTTAGTTCAAAACTATTTTCTGATTTTCCTTGTGATTTCCCCTTAGGCCTATGAGTTATTTAGAACATGATGTTTTAATTTCCAAGTACTTAAAGCTTTCTGACTATCTGAGTGTTATTAACACCTAATTTAATTCTGGTGTGGTCAGAGGACATCATCTATATTATTTCATTTTTTAAATGTATTAACATTTATCTCATGACTCAGTATCTCATGATATTGCCAATTTTAAAGAATGTCTGATTTGAACTTGAAAAAGAAATGTATATACTACAACTGTTGGATGTAGCAGTCCACGAATATCAATTATGATAAGGCAGTTAATAATGCTGTCCAGTTTCTCTGTAGCCCTACTTTCTTTGTGTGTAGTTGTCTTATCACTTGCTAAGAAGGGTGAAAAATTCTTTAATATGAGCCTGCATTTACCTATTTCTTCCTTTAGCTCTACTAAATTTTTATTGCAGTAAAATAAAAACAAAATAAAATTTATCATTTTAATTATTTTCAGTGTACAAATTTGTAGCATTAAGTACACTTACATTGTTGTGCAACCACTATCAGCTAATTTTTTTTTTATGTATTATGAAGCCCTCTTATTAGGTAATCTCTACTTTATCTTTATGTCCCTCTTTCTCTCTGATATACCACCTGCCTCAAAGTCTACTTTGTGTGATTATTAATATAGCCCCACCAGCTTTCTTATATTAATAGTACCTATACGCATAGTGTATCTTTTTCTGTTCTTTTACTTTTTTTTTTAATTTTTATTTTTTTTAATTCATTTTTATTGTTAGACTTATTGGGGTGACATCTGTTAGCAAGGATTACATAGGTTTCAGGCATACAATTCTACAGTGCATTGTCAACTTGATGTATAATAAGTTCACCACCTAATGTGACTTCTCTTTCCATCACCTTATATTTAGCTTCCCCCCCTCCTTGTTCTTTTACTCTTAACCTATTTGTGGTATTATACTTAAAGTGCTGCTTTTAGACAATATACGCTTGTGTCATGCTCTTTATGCACAATTTTTTACACTTAATGTAATTGATATAATTGGGTTTTAAGTCTACCATTGTGCTATTTCCATTTGCCCCATCTGCTACTTATTCCTGTTCTTCCTTTCTGGACTTTACTCAGCTTATCCAAGTATTTTAAGTATTCCATTTTAATTCTTAGGAGTATTTTTTAATACTATACTTTAGCAGTTGTTTTAGGGATAAAAACATACATCGTTACTACCTAAATATTATAACTTCACAATATTAAACCCAGTTAGGGAAGCCTCCATGTATAATTTCCACTTATTGCCACCAACTATTTCACTACTGTGCTCATACATTATAAATTCCACAATACATTTAAATGTAAACAGACAAATGTCTTTCAAAAAATTGATAGGAGAAAATAACAGAGTCCTTCGTATTTAGTCTATTTATGATAGCTGGTGCTCTACCTGAATACGCATGCACTTTCATTTAGTGTTATTTCCCTTTGGCCCGAAGAATTTCCTTTACCATTTCTTATAATGCAGGGGGGTCAAGTGTTGAGAAATTCTCTTAATTTTAGTTTATTTGAAAATGTTTTCATTTTACCTATATTTCTGAAGGCTATTTTCCTACTGGGTTGACATTTTTCTTTGCCATCACTTCCACTGTTTCTAATGTAAAGTCAGCCATCACTTACAATGCTGTTCTTCAGGTATATGCCTTTTTCTCCTGGATCATAATTTTCTCCATATTTTTCTTTTTCAGCTATTTGCTTATGATATGCCTGGTATGCTTATTTTTGTGTTTATCCCATCTGGGATTTGCTGTGCTTTTTGAATCAGTAATTAACATTTTCACCAAAGTTGGGAAATTTTCAGCTATTATTCCTTTACATATTCTTTGCCCCATTCTGTCTCCTTCTTGAACTTCAATTACATGTATATTAGACTACTTTGTTTTAATTAGATGTATATACAACTACTTAGTGTTTTATTCCAGGTCAGTAAGGCTCTCTACTTCTTTTCCACCTTATTATTCTCTTTTTCAGGTTAGGTGATGTATATAGATCAGTCTTCAAATTTCAGAGCCTGTCTTCTGTCATCTTCAATTTGATGTTAAATCCATTCAGTAAATTTTTCAGATTTTAATTTCTACTTTCACATATTATACTTTCATATAAAAACTTCCAGTGGTTCTTTTTCACCTACAGTTTGCATTTCTTTGCTGAGATACCCCATCTGGTTACTCTATATGACTATCATTTCTACTGCATCCTTGAACACATTTATAGTATGTGTTTTCAAGTCCATGTCTACTAATTCCAATATCTATATCATCTTGAAGTCTGTCTATATAGAGCAATTTTTCTCTTAATTATGGATCACATGTTCTGTTTATTAATATTCTTACAATTTTTGTATGTTCTATGTATCCTGAATGATAAAATGTAGTGACTCTAATTTTCTCTCTTCTTCTGAACATTGTTGACATGGTCTATCAAGCACCTTAAATTTGTAAAGACTTGGTTTTAAACTTGGTTAGTGTGACTCTAAGTTCTGGCTTGGTCTTAGGAAAAATCCTTAGTTGTACAACAAAATCTTCACTCCCAAGACATTATCATTCTGGGTTTTCACTGGAAAGCGCAAGCTCTTGGCCCCTCTAAACTGGAAGATTTCAAAGTCCAAATACATCACTCCTCATATGGGCAGGAAATAATATCCCTCTTGGCTTTTACCATCTTCTGTTACTTTCTGCAGGGTCTATGGGATCTCTTCTGTATATTCATGGTTCAGGAGTCAGAAAAACATTTGTGGTGAATTAGTATTCAGATGTGGAGGCTTGTTCTTCTATGGATCGTTCTTTCCCTGTATCCCCCCCCCCCCCCCCCCCCGCTAAATTCCAGCTGCTCTGGCCACCACAAACTGTAGCCACTGATACCACAAGCCAATATAACTGTAGTTTTCTGCTTAAGTTCTAGCTGCCCAGCATCATGGATTAAGGGCTGCCCTCAGGGAAAAAGCCATAAACATAGATCTCACCATGAAGCATTCACTTGAAGCATCAAATCCCCTTCAGTTCCATTCACCCTTGGAGTTGGACCTCTCCAACGTCTTAAATAGTTTCTAATATTCTGTCTATGGTTTATAATGGTTATCTTCAGGGAAAGTTAGTCTTAAAACAACCCACTCTCATCAGCAAACCATATTTACGTTTTACCAAGAAGATCTAAATAACTGAATGTGAAAGCAATTTTTATTGGCAGCTTGAGATGCAAGATACAGGGAGTCAGCCTAAGACTCTCTGGAGATAATAGCAAATACCTAATGGCATTTAAGAGTTTGTCTGGATGTTCACAGCCATTAACTGATTTGATCCTAAAAATAACACTGCACAATTGCTGAAGCATTAGCTACATGAGGATATTAGAGCTTAAATTAATTCATGTGCAGTAAAAGCAAGTCTGAAAACTGTACTTCTCACTATGGCCATCCCAGAAAAAGAGTTTCAAAACTGCTCTGAAGGGTGGACTAGGCGCTTGCATTAGTGCATAGTTTCCCAAGGGGAGTACTTTGAAGGTGACCATAGTGATATTCAGCAATGAGGTATGTATTAATAGCGCTTTTTTTAGTTCACGAAATTGATTGTCTGATCTCATTATCTAGCTCACACAACAAATGACTGTGCACAAGCTAGTGAGATAAATGAAGGTAATTGTAGTTTTAAAAAATAAAATCTGAGGGGAAAAAATGAGTTAAATTCAACATGAAAAGGAAGAATTAGCCCTCTATAGATATACCATTCTTATTCATATAAATCACATGAATAGTTATTTGAAAACCAGTGCTGTCCAAGACAGAAGGACACAAAGTATTCTGTGGCCCAGAGACAAAAATCATTTTGAGAGACAGAAATTTTTATGGGCTCAGAAACTAATTTTGTTTCTTTAATTTTTAATGCTGAGTAAGAAACACTTTATGTTCAATAATTTAGTTTTTCAGCTATCTATGAGGTGTGTGTGTGTGTGTGTGTGTGTGTGTGTGTGTATATATATATATATATATTCTTCAGTATCAATTAGTGAATTGGTATTTTGGTTAAGAGTATTGGTATTGTTACTTTGGTTGAAAGTCCATTCCCTAGAGCCCAGTAAATTTTGTTCAGTTCCACAAACATTATTGAGTATTTACTAAGTTCCAGGCCCTTTCCTAGATCTGAAAATGAATACATGGTCAATGACATTCAGGAGCTCCACAGCAAATTAGAGAGGCAGAAAAATAAGTAACTAGTTTAAAATAATATGGCGAGTATGAAATTGAAGCTTATGTACAAGCTTCTTAACGAAGAACAAAGAAGCAAAGACAGATTCAAATGATACTGAAGCAGAGATCTAAAGAAGGAACAGCAGTTGGACCAGTAAACCAGGATAGGGTAGAAAGACATCACAGGTAAAGTGAGCAGAAGAAAAAACCCAGAAACACGCAAAAACAAGATGTGATTGATATACAGGGTACATAGGCATGGTTGTAATTTAAAGGAGGAAGGAACGGGGGGAGGCAACAAAAATCTAGCAAAGGAGTTACTGGTTGGACAATGGAATACAGTACAAACCATGATAAAGAACTTAATTTTTTTTCATGTAGGAAATGGGGAGTCTTTGAAGCATTTTAGCAGTGGCATGTCCAGATAAGTGTTTTAGATCAGTGTGGTGGCTATTAAATTGACTTAATATTTATTGAGGGCCTGCTATGTTCCAGGCTTTTCCTAATTAAAAGATGAAAACCTTTGCTTGCTTGAGGCATAGTAAGTAAATCTCACGATGCTCAATAAGCAAGATTTTAAAATATTAGCACAAAAAAAGAGCGACCAGTGACAAAACTCAATTATCATTAATTATCAAACTACCTCTGTTATCTTTATATACGAAAATATAGAGAAAAGGCAAATCTACTAAGAAAAAAAAGTAGATCAACCATTGCCTAGAGCTGGGAGGAGCTGGCAGTTTGGGCGATGACAACTAAAGGTTGTAAAGTTTCTTTTCTGGGTAATTAAAATGTTCTAAATTTGATAATGGTGATGGCTGTGCAGCTCTGCGAATATACTAAAAGACACTGAACTGTACACTTTAAATGGTGAATTGAATCATATGTGAATTACATAATATCTCAATAAAACTGTTTTTTAAAAATCCAATCTTTAATGATATCTTCAAAATCTTTATTCCACTTTCCTCATGAAACCAGATGACATACTTCTCAGGATAGAATTTATTATAATACCAGAGTGCTAGTGCTAGAAAATTACCAACTTTTTTCAATCTTCTACTACTAATTCTTTTTTCTGGGAAAACTAATCTTCCAGTTTGTCTGAAAACAATTTGTTTCTATGACATCCAAACAATAAGAGAACAGAAACTTTGACCCATCTGGAACAAATGGAGAGTTAGTCTTTCGACAACATTTAAATCTAAGTAGTTTTTCTGTTTGATTAATTAATTTCATCTTCTATATGTCTTAATCTGATCGGTACCATAAAAATGATCAATAATTACTTTTTAGATATAATTGCTGACAATTCTAAAGTTAATGTCAAGGTAACCCTTCAATCTTTATTTGATCATAACCACACTCCTAACTAACTAACTCAGGAGTCAGATGAAGTAAACATACTGCTAAGAATGCTAAATAATGAAAGAGAATAACACAGAAAATTCACCTGTTAAAAAGAGTAAACATGTCTGCATGTATACATAAGTAAATGTGTATCTTGCTAACAATAAATGGGTTAAAGTGATCTGGTATGTTAATACACTGGTCTGAATACCAGTCCAAGTTAGTGTTTTCATCCTCTTATTTTACTGTTTCACCCCGGGTTCTCCAGTATTGTCGGAAAAATTCACAGAGGTATGTGAGGGCTGTCCAGAAAAAATCCAGCCATAAATGCTTCTATTTTTCATATTTTTGGCTGGATACTTTCCATACAGTCCTCGTAATATTTGGCTTTACAGCAAATATGGCTCCAACTTCAGCTGAAATGCCATGGTTATTAGAAAAATTGTTTTTGTGTGTATACTCTTCCTTTCTACAGCAGCTATAAGCATTTGACATGTTTTCCCTAGGCCTATGCCCTATCAACTCCAAACCCCACCTTTACCAATAAAGAAACAGAGGCCATAGGATGTTTTTCTTGAAACTCCCTAACAACGTACCTACAGTAGCACCATCCTTTATTCATTCATCAGAATAGTAAATAATAACGCGATTCAACATTTACTGAGCTGAGCATGTGCCATGTGCCAAGCACTAGGCCAAGTACTTTACATATTAATTTGGATCCCACAACAACCTTACAAGATAACTATTTTTGATCCCATTTTTTACAATGACAAAGTGAAGCTGAGGGGAGCTTAGTAACTTGTCCAAGGCACATAGCCAATAAGTGGTAAAAAATAAATTTGAATCAGGTCCGTCTTAAGTATGTCACCCTGCCTCTGAAAAGTGTCCTAATGCCTGTCGCAAGACCTCCTCTACACAGGGACACCACACTCACAAATTATTTTCACTACTGTGTGATCTCTTTCCTAACCAATAATGAGAAAACATATCTAAATTGCTGCCCTTAAGTCAAACACATGACTTACGCACTTTATATTTCCATTTAAAAACAAATTTTCAATAAAAGTATATATGTATCTTTACATTATTTACATTAATAATTTTTAAAGAAAATGTAAATAGATAATTTATATCTTCTTAAAGACTGATTTCTATCGAGCTTCCAAGAAAAACTCAAAATATCAGGTTATGCTCCTAACAGTTACCACCTCCCTCATTCTGTTCATCTACAGCATCAGGAAAAAATGATGAAATTTACTGTTCCTACCTTTTCCCCATAATTTCTCACTTTGGCAGAGATTCATTCCTTCAAAGGCAGAAAGTGAGTTAGCAATATTGGCAGACAGAGCTAACGCTTCTTAAGAACTGTGTCCTGTCTTTAAATGTCCTGACAAACATAGGCCCTAATTGGCTTCAATGAGTTCTCTGTCATAACTTTAATAAAACTTATAGTCTACGTCTTTAAGGACTTATCTTAAGCCATATTGTTCTCTCCACCTAGAAATTTAATTCCCTATATCCAGGTTGCATTGAACCCTCTTTCTTAAGTTGTTAAGAATTAACTTCAACACAGTAACCACCATGCAAATTAGTACTAGAGTCTGTCTTGTTCAGTATTTTATCCCCAGGACCTATGTAGAGTAGATGCTCAATAAACATCTGTGGTAATAAACAGTAGCAAGGAAACAAGTTAGAGAACATTGTATAACTTGTTGTGCCTTTTAATAAAATCTCATTGGAACAGTTACATGAATCTGTTGTTTTGAATACCATAAAGTATGATATCAAAATTCTGAGCCCATAATATCTCTAAGCTTTAACATAAGATTAGTTTGTTTAAGTAACATTCATTCTGAAAATATTTTAAAGCCTTTTAAAAAACATTTTTTCATCTCTTTCAATTCAAAATAAGCCAAATATTGATCAAGAAAAAATGTATGTATTTTAAATTTACATCTATAACATCTTTTCATAAGACTGGGTTTTCCTTGACATCAGAAGGTAGCCTTCTAAATCCAAAAAGGATGTTAGTTTTACCTTCAGTTCATAAACAGCTTGTCAATCACTGATACAATTCAAAACCTCCACGCATATTTATCATTGCATTCATATGTTAAACAAATATTATAAAAGATTACACAAAGTGTGAGAAATGTCACCTAAATGCTAAAAAAAAAATATCCTCTAAATATCAATTCTCAATGGTAGGTTCCTTGTCTATCATTAAAATAAATATCAACTTCTTGTCCACTTTCAGTTTTGCTGAATACCACCCACTTAAAAATGAGCTATAATGATTCAAAATACCCAGTTATAGTTTATCATTTCTCAATTTTAATTCCATTCCTTAAAATCATGATTTATTTGAAAATTAAATGTAAGAACTATTTACAGACCTCCATCCATCCTTTTGGAGATAACTGAAGGCTCCATCAACAACACTTGCAAAGAACTGCCCTCCTGTGATGAAGAGGGTATTAATGGTGACTAATCGACCTCTTAAATTGGGTGGTGAGACCTCGGCAATGTACACTGGCACTGTCATAGAAGCAATGCCTGTAAAGAAACAATGAAAAGTAAACATAAGATTTTTACTCAAGATTTCTGTTGTTGTTAGAAATATTAGAGCTAGATTAAGATATACACACACATATACACATATGGGCTTAGTTTTCGACTTTAAACGAAGGTTTACCACATATTTAAAGTCTGTTTAAAACGAATAACTACTGCAGATCAATAGAAGATGTATGCAAGATCTCTGGGTATCATTTTTCATATTATCACTTGAAAGCCTATAACAAAATACCTCTAGAGATCTCATTTAACTTTAGAAGGCATATAAGTATACTTTATAACTTTTTTGAGACCTAAAAATAGTAAAATGCTCTTTAGATAGAATATAATTATTACAATATTTTTAGTCTATATGGAAATGTAATAAGAGGATGGTGAGAAAAAATTATCCCAGGATACTTATTAACTATTCAAAGTCCTCATTTCCAGTAGACACATCAAAACTCTTAACTGGTTTACTAATTAGAAATAAAATTATTAAATCGCATTGATCAATTGGCCAGTGTACATTTCAGAAACAGCTCAACAATGGATACTATGTGGGGAATTTACGATTTTCAAAAACAAATAATCCTAACCATAAAATAGAAGGTTTCATGGCCAAGATGTATTTGGTTGTTGTTGCTTTAAAGTTTTTCTTATCTAAAATCAATGCAGCATAATCTATAATAGCAGTTCTCAAACTTCACTGATCACCAGAATCAGTGTTTTTATATAAAGGTGTCCTCACCTCACCCACCTGAGACTTACCTAGAAAAATACAGAGGTAGGAAAGGGAGTTGTCTTTTAAAAATCTTCTAGTTGATCCCGTATAAAACTACAGTTCTATGGCACACAATTTTGAGCTAATCCAAGATAATTTATTAAAGAAAATTTTTGCCCTCGTTAACTTTCAATTTTAAACCTAACACTAATATCTAACCACTGTTTACCAATAGCTCAGTGAAAAACATTAAGTGGGATTACCTAAGAAAATTTAATCCTTTTATATCTGTAGATACTCTAAATTGATCTCTAGATTAAAGGAGAACATCAATCAGTTGCATAATAGATCCACACAGAATTGCTTTTAATGAATTGAGGTATATGATGCCAAAAAGAAGCCTGTATTGAAAGTAGCAACAACCTGTTGCTGTGTTTTCTGGACAAGGTCTGTTGAAGGTACTGTTTACCATATGCTGGCCAAGAGGCATTTCTCTCTAGTTTCAGTAAATGCAATAGTTGTACTTCTCAATAAGTGATTTGTGTTGGTTAACTGGCATTATTAATCATAAAGCTGTCCTATTTCCCTCTTTAGGAATGCACCTCTCCCAAGTATTAAGACTTCATAGTAATTACACTGTGAACTAAACTCCCTCCTGATATCACAATTGTCTCCAATTTTACTTACTTTAAATATATTTTGTCTATATTTTTATTTTTTATTTGCTTTGTTCTATCTTTGAGCAATAAATAAATGAACAGATAGACAAGATTTATTTAAGTACTATATAGCTGCTTCTGGAACATTCACTTTGTTGTTGGTAAGCAGTTACTAAGTTTGCACACATCATAAGTCTCAGCACTATATACTCTGCAGTTTCCACCAATGTAATATAGTGTCTGTCAGTATATAGTAACAGTGGAAAGTATCTTATGGTTTTATGAATTTCGTCTTATGAGTTTCATAAAATCGTAAGCATGTGTTAAGAGACTAAGGACAGTCTTTACAATTAAATCATCACCTACACAGCTGGAAACTTCCATCTGACTGCTACTCAGTTTAGTAGCACAGATCACCCTAAACTGGCCTTCATCTAACTTGTAGAGGAAGCATTTGCAGCACATGTGACAAGTTAATTGTATTCTTTTTAGTTCTTTTATGATTAAACTTTGAAAAATCAGACAATAGTAACTGATTACTCGGATTTCTTTTTCTGCTTCAGTCTGGCTGTAAAGAGGAATTCAGTTACTCCCTTTAGCCAGAGATCTTTATTCCGCTGGCTATCCACAGATTTGAGCATGTGAAAACCGGACTGTGGTTTAAGGCAACACATACTTATCACAAAGCCCATAGATTTTTACTTGACAGGAAATGCAGAAATGTCCCTTTAAAGGTTGATCATAAAAAATAGAAACTACAACACTAAAAAGTAATAGATAATGGACAGAGGGAAAGAAGAATGATAAAAAGACAGACTCACTGGATTTAGAGTTGGAAAGAACCCAAAGATCCACCTAAAGAGTGCTCTCATTGACTTAACACTATTACAACTACTTACATTCTATTACGTATTTCACATAAACTGATTATTTTATTTAATCCTCAGAATGTCCCTATAAAGGACATATAATTATTCCAGTTTTGCAGAGAAGGATCCTAACCCAGCTCTCACAATGAGTAAGTGGAAAAACCAGACAGCAAGATGCCAGGACCCAACTCTGAAAGCACTAGGCCGCACTGACTGACCACCACAGATGAAGGCAGTCTTTGGAACCTATGGGTTAAAATTCCAGCCTTGCCACATGCCAGCTGGTTAAGTGTGGACAACTTAACTTAACCTTTCTGGGTCTCCAGTTCTTCATCAATATTACAGGAAGAATAAAAGTAACTTACAGTCATTGGGAGAATTCATTAAGTTAAGAGAATAAAGCACTTAAAATTGTGCCTAGCATAGAGAAAGTAGTTAATAATATCAGCAAGTGTTTCTATTATTATTACATCTCTAGTTATGAGGCTTTTTCGATTTAGTTTGACCTGCATTGAATGCTGGGATTATCAGGATGAGTGTAAGTAAACAAAATAAGATCACTTCCCTAAAGGAAGCCACCCACAAACCCTACTCACATAAGCATGCAACCAAAAACTTTCAAAATAACATAGTAAGGGTCACAGTACAGCTACACCCTGAGTCCCATCTTTTGACGCTGACACTGCTGCATACTGACAATGATTAGGTGGTAGCTAGGAAAGACAGGGCAGACAATTCTGCACAGTCAAACATGAGCTTGAGAAAATATGAAATGACACAGTATTTTCTCAGAGGTCACTCAGAAAGCGTGAGGCAGACTAAGTGCAGAGAGGAGGTGGGAGAGACAGAGCACAAAGCATGGAAGCAGCACCCATTTATAGTTCATGGAATACTTGATCTGAGGTGGGAATGGTGCTAAGCACTGGGGATAAAGTTCTACAAAAGAAAAACATGCCCTCTGTCCTCATGGAGCTTAGGATCTACTGACCAAAACATGTTTGAACAAGTGATTACATGTCAAGTGTGACGGGTCTCATGGAAGGGGAAGTGTGGGGGAACACAAACCTGTGGCAAAGGGACTGGATGGGGAGTCAGAAAAGCCTTAGATGAGGTCATATTTAAGCCAAGATCAGGTGAATGAGTAAGCTAACCCTATACGAGGGGGTTTAGACCAGCTTAGACAAAGATCCCGAGGCAGAAAAAAATGCATCCTGTTGACAGACACTATTTCTAGAGACGTGGACAGAGACCAACCTGATTACGAGTATAGAGAATCTTAGAAGCTACATTAAGAGTTTGGTACTCAGAAGCCTTTTTGAGTAGTTTAAAGAAAGAAAAGTCACTATCAGATTCATGTTTTTAAAGGATCATTCTGGTAGGAGTATGGAAAATTGATTGCAGGGGAGCAATGAGTACAGTAGCAACAAGTGGAAATGGAGTAACAAGGAAAGACCCTATGATTACACATCCAGGCTAAGCAGAAATGGATGGAATGTGAAGAATGAGGAGAGGAAGAATTCAAGGATGATGTTCCAATGTCCAGAATAAGCCCCTAAGACTCCAATGGGTACTTTATACAAAGATAAGAAATACTGGAGGAGAAGCAACTTTGGGTGGACCATAGTAAGGTCGTTTTAGACAGGCTGAGTCAGAGGTGCTCTGTGAAATATGCAAGTAGACAGCAAGTGGGCTACTACGGCAGTGTGCTGGGAAAATAGATTATTTTACATGTAAATGTTCCCAGCCTCCCTCTCTTCCACTATCCAATAATAGTCTGCCAAAACAGCCAGACTATTTTCCCATCCTGAAGGGAAAATATGGTCTTTGTTAGCCTACATGGAGAAAAAAACATGGGTCAAATTCCTGGTTTGTCAGATGTTCAAGTGAAGAAAGACTAGAGGGTTGAGTGAGAGGCTCAGAGTCACTATGGACAAAAATGAGAGCCCATGACAAAGGGACTACCTGAGGCTAGACTGAGGCATGTGAGAGATAATCCATTTTAGGAAAAACTGGTAAGTTACACATGCTGTTATATTCTTCAAGACACAAGAGTAGTAGTACAGTAGATTCTCGGTTAACCAGGGATTGGTAGATGCCAGATAAATGTAAGTAGGCTCTCTGTTAACCAGAACTCAAGCAACTGGCAAACATTTTGCCGGTTGCTTGAGAGTGCCAGTTGCTTGAATTCTGATTAACAGAAAGTCTACTGTATTACATTTCAGTTGCTTGTAGTTGCTGGACTATAATTCTTTAAATACAACTCCAAACTGAGACCAGGTCAGGCAAGGTTTGGGAATTATACAAATATCTGGAGCTCAGAAGACAGCTGTGTGTGGCTGGTGTGCATAAATGAAACCATGGGAATGGAGGAGACTGCCCAAAAATAGAATATGAGAGCAAAGCCTATAACAGATTCCTGAAAAATTGCAGTATTTAAGAAACTTCTGGAGAAACAAATTAAAAAGAAGCGAAGAGCAAGCAGCTACCTTACCCTGGATTATTACATTATTTCTAAAGTCTTTTTATGTTACCATTTTGCATTATTATGTAAGGTCATCCTATCAATAGGGAGGCAGGACAGATACCATCATTATCCTTCTAGGAAAAGTAAAGAAACCCAGCCTCAGAGGCACATAAAAAGAGATTTTCAGGAAGTCACACAGCAAATTAATGTCAAAGTAGGTCTCATAGATTTGGGTCCCTAATGTTTGTAATGTGCCACTCCAGAACTGAAAGCCATACCTCTGTTTAAAATGTCACACTTGGGAAATTTCTCAGAAGTACTTTCTTTTAGGCTCTATTACCTTAGCTAGCACATATGAACTAGGGGCAGAGGGTCTGATCTCTTCCCTGCCCCTACTGACTGCTGTGTGACCTACTGCCACCAGGTGTCATGTTAAAGACCGCAGATAAATTACTATGAAAAATGAAAACTAAATGTAATTAACTGCATAATTTCAAGTTAGACAAGTTTAAACCCATAAAACTTCTTTATGAAAATGGAGAACGACAAAAGAATGCAGATAATCAGAAGAGTAGTAGACCCCATGTTCACTAGACTCCCATCTGTTTGATACACATATGTTACAGACCATGTTAACCTACTTCGTTATCAACAAAACAATTCAGGCAAACATAATTTATGACTTTCCAAACATGACACTCATTTTTGAAAAACCGTTGACGTTAAGGCTATGTCACCCCAAAATTTCCTTTCCACTTTAGAGAAACGGAATTCTGTCCCTAGATAAAGCTCACTGTTCTGATGAAAGACAGTTAATATTGTATGAGATTACCCAAAATTAAGAATTATGTGCTTCATAAATAGATATAATTAATGTTATTTAAAGTTTAGTAGATTCTATGAAGAGCTTTTGCTTTTTTCCTTCTTCCAATGAAAGGGCTCAGAATAAGCTTCTCCGAGATGTACTACTTTGGCATGTAAATTATTTTGAGCTGAAGGCAACTGAGATCTTGAGTAAAAGAGAAACTTTTACCTCTCCTTAAAGAATTTAAACAAAGGGCTTTGCCCATGTTAAGAGTATTACCAGAAATAACTTTTTATGATCTACAGTAGGGCAAGTTAAACATCTAATTACTGAACATCTGCTCTTCTTATCATCCTGCAAATGATCTTTCTCCCTTTTAAAGCTCCAAGGCATCTCACCTCATTCTTAGCTCAGAATTCATGTACAAGGGCTGTCTGGAAAAAAAATACAGCCATAAATGCCTCTACTTTTCATATTACATGACTGGATACTTTCCAGACAGATACCTCATTGTCCCAGACAGATACCTCTGTCTCTGAACCTTTCAAATATATGAAGTTCCCATATGTATGTTTGTATTTAAATTGGTTATTTTCTCTTGTTAATCTGGTTTATGATGATTTAATTATTAGAACAGCCAAAAGAACATAGGAGGGTAGAGAAAAAAATTTTCCTCCCCTATATTAATCACTAATCAAATAAATGTCTGATTAAAAAACCCCAACAAATTCTTAATCAACATAATAAACTCATGAATTGAAATCAGCATAGGAAATGTAGTGGTACAAGTCCCTGTTAATGGCGCATTACAGTAAACAACAAAAAGCTGTGTTGGTACTGTTTCTGAATATTGTTTAAAAGTTTGATAGAAGAGAGGTCTGTTTCTCACAAAATAAAAACATCTACATCAATGAAAACTCATTATCATGTTTGGCTTAAGGAGTTTCAACCAGGAAATTGTACCTCAGACAACACAGCAAAACTTGATTCACACTCTCATGCTGCCAAGCTGATTCACTATAAACAGCACAAAATGCTTTTGAGTGCAGAAGCTGCCTTTCAAAAACTGCTGGAAGCCCTTTTAAAGCCCTGAGTCAGAAGTATAAATAATTTCATAACCAAATAGCATTAGAAAATCCTGTTGCGATGGGTAAATACCCATGAATCACAGCAGCCTCTCAGCATGATAAACCAGACAGCAACTAATTAGCTTCTTAGGGGCACATGAAGCTACCTTTTAATAATAATGCTACTTGAACAAGAAGGACAATGATGTCCTAATTTCATTTTGTAAATTATTACTCTATGATTGCTAAAGAAAGAATTTTAATAAAGAGAAGGAGAAGCTATCTAAACAAACAGTATCTCTCACTGTATTTATTTCAGTTTTGCTATCCTGCCCAGGGTGGGTATGTCTGCATTCTTCTAAATAGTCAAATATTTACAGTTATCAGGATATAAACATTCTAGACTTCAGTTTTATTTTGTTTTATTTTCTCCTATAAATAAGACCTTAAACACTCACAAAAGCTGCCAGGCAACTTCCAAGAGCAATAATCCCTAAAGTGATGAAAATATACAACACAAAATGCCTGCAACAGAAGAGTCAGGATATGAGAGAGAGTCTAGTCTATCTATGTGGACAACTAGCAAAGGCAATGTTCTACAGTGTTTAAAGCTCTTAACAGAGTATGACAAACATGTCATCAGCATTTCAACTGATAGCCTAAATGATCTTTATATTACTTGAGAATATTCTACTGATCTGCCAGTGTCCTTTTGTAAAAGACTGGTAACTTCTCAGTATAGCCTATATCACATTATTTCTCCAAGCAGGGCTGCAAGTTCATTCATGATCATATCTCACGTATCTTCTGAAATACGAAGTAGGACAATAAATTTCTCGAACTCATCCTAGAAAAAGTGGTGCATATTTAATTGCTGAATATCACTATGGTCACCTTTGAAGTACTCCCCTTGGGAAGCTATGCACTGACAGCAGTGCCTAGTCCACCCTTCAAAGCAATTTTGGAGTTCTTTTTCTGGAATGGCCATCGAGCTGTCATTGTACCCAAAATATGACAATTAAGTTCACAACCCTGCCACCGTGCCCTTATGTTGGCACCACTGTAACTTGGCAAGGTTATGACACCTTACCGAGTTATTTGTACAATGCTGCAAATGATAGCGTACAGTAGCAAGTTTACAAACTAAATTGTCAGATCTGGGGTATGATGACAGCTCTGATGGCCATTCCAGAAAAAGAGTTCCAAAGTTGCTTTGAAGGGTGGACTAGGCGCTGGTGTTGGTGCATAGCTTCCCAAGGGGAGTACTTCGAAGGTGACCATAGAGATATTCAGCAATGAGGTACACAGCACTTTGTCTAGGATGAGTTCAAAAAATCAATTGTCCGACCTCGTATAACTTGCCTGAGTATCAAGAATAGACATTGTTGATTAGTACTATGGGATGTATAGACAAAACCATACCCTTTTAAATTATTGTTAACTGATTGGTTTTTATACTAAAAATATTATTCTTTAAGGAAAATTTGGAAATCAAAGGCAAAATTTAAGGTAAATAAAATCACCTACAGGTAAGAAGGTAAATAAATATCACAATACCCACAGATAACCACTATTAAAATTTAGTTATAACTTATTTTTCCATAAATCTGTAGCTTTAACTGATTATGTTGGGAATATTTTCCTTCTCTTAAATAACTCTTTTCCAAAAAGGGATCTCAAATATCTTACCTAAACTAGGCAGGAACCATAAATATAGATCCCAAATGAGTATAAGATAATAAGGTTATTAAGCTGATTATACAACAACTAAGGTACAAACACACTGTAGGCCAAAGAAAACAGCCAAAGACGACACATCCGTATGTAGCCATATACCACAACCAGGATGCTTGCAGGTTTGTATTACAAGGTCACTTTAGTAACAGTATAATACTCCAGTATTCAGATAAAGAGAAGAGAAAAAAAAATCTTCCTACAACATACAGATGAACAGGGCAGGAAAAGAACAGAGAAGGAAAGAATTGCTTGATGGAATGACATGGCAGTTAAGAAATTAATTCACATGTAAGAAATTTCTTAAAACAGCATATAGAGATTATAAGGGAAAGACAGCAGTATAAAATGCTACAAAAGCAAAAGCAGTTATGTTTTTACACCTGACAATGGAATGCACAAAGGTTAATAAGAAACCAATGTTTTCCTCAAGGCAGTGAATTTAGCACACAAAAACATAAGAGGTGCTTTGTCATATTTAGCTCTTTGTAACATCTAGAGGTAAATGTCTAAGGACAACAAACAATGTGGAACTGAACAGGAGCTAAAAGGTTGTGAATCACCTGAATATAGATTGTAATAAATACAGATAAAACACACAAGAAATGTGTACAGAATAAGATAACCCCAGGGTTAGAATTTGGTTGTAGAAATAATCATGCAATAGATATTAAAGGCTAAGAAGTAAAATAGAAGGGATTATTAAAGGAATTATTGACACAGCAAAATAATATATGAACACACCTTCCCCAAAATTTTTTAAGCTGTTTTTCAATACAACGTCTGTCTCTGCCTAAAAAGCAGAAAACGAGATCCAAGAGGAGAGAATCTGCTTAAATTAAAAGACAACAGAATGAAATTAAACAGGGAAATAGGTAGAGTAAGAAAGGATTGCAAGAATTCTAAAACTTTAATAGCAGAATATGTAAATAATTAGAGAAGTAAACACCACACTGGTGGCAGCAAATAACAGAAATAAAGTTGTATAAAATCTGAACTAGTGTAGAACATCAATTTGAGATGCTCTCCAAGAAGGAAAAGAAATTAAAATGATACAAGATATTGTTTAATATATATATATATATATATATATATATATATATATATATGAAATAAATGGGCCCAGAGGACACATCCTGGTAAATTTTCTGATTTGCAAAGTTAACAAAAATTAATCAATTTTTTAAATGAATAGGGCATAAAGAAAACAAAACAAAAACAAACAAAAACAGCTTACCTACTAAGTAATAGCAACCAGGCAATATGAAATACAGTCGTAGAGCAAAAACTGCATTTGGGGGATAATGTTGTGATCCAAGTATTTTATAACTCTCCAAGTTACATAATTTCATAACCAAACAGCATTAGAAATCCTGTTGTGATGAATAAACATCAGAAGATAACTGACCCATTTACTATTTTTCAAACAACCTCCAAACCAACCCCAAGATTAACAACAAAAAATCTCTAAGAAGAGGGAAGTTTCACTATAAACTGCTCAGACAGTCTGCTCCTCACTTTGCTTGGACTAACTGGAAAACAGCTGAGTATGTACATCACTGAGCGTTCACTCAGCCATTCTTCCTATGGCTCCTCTCTTTTCTGTTTCCTAAGTAACACATTTCTGGAGCTACAGAGATAGAAGGTTGGATAACCACTTCAAAGCATTAAGTGGTGTTTTTTCTGTTCCAGCACTTGGTAACAATAGCTAAACATTTCACTTAGTTAGAACACAATTATTAAAAAATTTTTTCTACTTATTTTTTATTGTTCAAAGCACAGATTCATACAGCAACATAATGTCCATCTTCTTACCAAAGATCTCTATTAATGATTTCCTGTGTCTCTAAAAAGTAGACAAAATAACCCTGCCCTCTGAGTTTTTAAAAATCACATAAGCCACCCACCAACAGATATTATCTTGCCTGACCTCTTTTAATATCTTTCCATCTCAAGCATATGAATATTCCTATGCTGCTTACATTTAAAAATCAATATAAGTAGTAAAATCTTTACTAAGCAAAAATGAAGAGGAAAAGGCACAGATTTTAAGATTTACAAACAATGACACACAACATACTTTTCCATACTCTTCTCTAATAATCACATGGTAATTATGGGAATCTATCTGTAATAAAATTTCAAATGTGATGAGAAAAATAGCCAAGTTAACTTCCATTTCTTATTTATTACTATAAAGTAGGGAATTATTTTCTATAGGAATACTTTCTGTACTCATTTTCCAAAATATTTTTGAAATAGAAAAAGTCTGTTAAAGAGCTATGGTAAGAACGAGAAAGAGCTACACTAAAAACACAAAGTCTGCTTTTAGGAGCTTTAGTTACTTATCATCTGCCTTTAAGAAAGCTAGGTCTCACTAATGATAAAATAGAATGGAGTGAAGGAGAAGGGGAAAATCCTTCAGTTCTCTTTAGTATACAGTCAAAATTATTTTAATGAACAAAACAAATACCATACTTTGTTCTTCAGTACACCAGGAATGCATGCATAACTCAAAGATTGTTTAGTTGATTCTTTGAAATGTTACCCACCAATCATGAAACATTTATCAACATTTTACAGCACTGCTTCTTCTTGTAGGGTCTCTGAAGAAAGTACAGTGAACCTTAACATTTATGAAAGGTGATTAAGATGCCTTAACTATGGCTCAGTAATACTCTTAGAAAGAGATTCAAAGTGACCCGACAAATAATGAACAAGCTTATTAAAAGGCAGTACCATCTCTCTTAAGCTGGGTTTTGAAGAGACAATTAAAATGACCCCCTTATTATTTTCCATGGCTTATAAACATCTCTTCATTCTAATTGTAGATCTAATGGTAGCTCTGACTCAATCAACAGAACCTAGCTCTGGCACAAATTAGCTGGTATTAATGTGGGTGAAATTTCTTATTTCTGTTGCAGCAGCTTTGAGACATGGACACAGACAGAATAGAAGTAGTGATTTCCAATTATTTGATATATGATGAGGTAAAGTGATTCACCTAAAGATGAATAGATGACAGATAAATAATAGCTGATAGATATATAGCTAAAGATTATATATATATGCTTCGTTTTTGAAAGGACTAATTTCAACCTGATAAAAACTCTTAACTGCATAACTTTAAATACAAAAAATTTAAAGTTTTCTTTTGTTTCATTTGTTTCTGCAAGTTGGAAAGGATACCTGAAATCCTGAGGTTCCATTATTCAGATATGTCCCAACTTTTACCCTGCATTTATCTTCATATTTATGGGAGATAAGAAATCAGAAAAGAAAGGGAAATTCATATATGTGTGTGTGTGTGTGTGTGTGTGTGTGTGTGTGTGTGTGTATACACACACACACACACACATACATATATATGTGTATATATGTGTTTGTGTATGTATATATATATATACATATGGGTTGTCCAGTCATTTAATATAAAAAACAGAGGCATTTATGGCTGGATTTTGGACAGTCCTGGTTTATAGTTTCTTTGAAAATACAAAAATAGGAAGTAAGAAATATCCACTGTTATTTTGTCCACTTCCAACCTTTTAACAGCTGTTAGAATTTCTCTGTTAAAAGACAGCTAACTTCTTATCAACTATAATGGAACCCAGAAGACAGTAAAATGGTATTTTCATTATGTTGACAGAAAGCAACTATCAGCCTATGTTTCCAGCCCAATAGAAAAAACTATCTTTCAAGAACAAGGGCAAGTATACTTCAGATAAAAAGTAAACCCAAATAGATGATGCAAGTAGAATAACAAAGAATTACGAGCATAGAAAGTGGTAAATATGCAGAAAAATCTGAAAAACAAAATACCAAAAAAAATTAGAAAATCAAAGAAATGTAAAGAAAATCAAAATACATAACAATAGAATTACAGATGAGAAGGGAGGTAATGTGCTTTAAGCTGCTTATGTTATTCAGGAGAATAAAGACATCGTGTAACTTCAGAATTTGTTAAGTATGGGCAAGTAAAATTTCAATGACAACTACTAAAAATATATATACAATCAAAACATAACTTCCAAACTAGTTGAAAAAAAAGTTGCATGAGAAAAATATACAGGGCAATTTAGAAAAGGAGAGAAAAAGAAGCACAAATAAATTGGAGATGCCAAAGGCAGATATAAGTTCAATTATAAAAGTAATTATAATATATGTAAAAGGATCAAATGTACCAAGTAAAAGGGAGAGCAATTATAGCCTAGATTAAAGCAATCAGCTTGGATTTAAAATACATACTTTAGTGGTTCTCAACCACCAGTCTGTGGACCAGATCCAGTCTGCCAGAAATTTCCTGCCAGTCGGTGAAACAGTTTAAATCACACATAAGTAAGTTTATTCTTCTCTTATAAATACATCCTGAGAATATGATATATTTTAATTTTGTACAAAAAACAACTTAAAAGAATAGGAACAAGATTTAAAGCAAAAGAATAGAAGGAAAGAAATGAGGAAAAGTCCAAACACAAGGAAGTTAAGGTAGCTATATTCATACAGGCAAAATAAACATTAAAGCAAAAAGTATTAGTAAGGACCAATGGGGTTATTTGATAATGATAAAGCATTCAATTTATCAGCAAGAGAGAACAGTTAAATTACATATGATTTTATAACATGGTTTCAAAACACATAGAAAAAGATTCCAGAAATACAAGAATAAACAGACCAATCATAACAGGTGACAATAATACATCAGAATTAGTATTTGACAGATTTAGGAAACAAAGGTTCAATAAAAAATATAGACAACTTGAACGATACAAGTAAATTGAACTCTATAGTCAACAAGTGAAGATTACACATTATTGTTACAAGCATAAAAGAGCATTTATAAAAACTGACCACATACTGTTACATAAAACAGTCCTCACCATCTATCAAAGGGTCAAAGTGATATGGATCATGATTTCCAAACTCAAAGCAATTACACAGGAAATTGATCTAAAAACTACAGAGATAATTAACCAAAACATGTAAAACATGTATGTTTGAGAATTAAGAAATATACTTTCACATATATATTGGTCAAAGAAGAATCGTATTGAAAAATTAATTTTTTGGAAATAAAAATAAATGCTACATATTAATACCTGTGATTCACAAAAAAAGTTTAAATAAGAGGCACTAAAAATAATCTATGTCCACCCAAAGAATTAAGAAAAAAGAAAATTAACTTTAAAAAGCAGAAGGAAATAAATACTAAAGAAATTAAATTAATGAAATAGAAAAAAAATACAAGGTGGTTTAAAAGCCAAAAGTTGATTGATTCTTTTAAAATATTAAAGTTCACAAATATCTGAAAAGACTGGAAAAGAAAAAGAAAGCCTAAATAACCAATATCAAGAATGAAAGAAACTAAAATGAAAATAAACTACAAAAATTAGACACATGAAAAAGACAAGGGGCCACTACAAAAAACTTTATTCTTATAATATGGACACATTCATAGGAAAAAAACTTTATTCCAGAAGAATTATAAAACTTAAATAGTCCTGCAGCCATCAAGGAAATTAGATCAATGGTAAAAAAGAAAAAAAAAAAAAAAAAAAGAAAAGAAATTCCAATACAGAAAAGTTCAAGTGTAAATCACTTAATTTGTTCTACCAAGCTTCCAAGAAACAACCCCATTCTTACACAAACTATCCTACATTATTAAACACAGTATTTCCCAACTTATTTGTTGGATTAAAATCACCACTTTTTACTGTGTTGGGAGACAATTCTTCATGAATTGTTTGCCTTTTTGTAAGTCTTAATATAGCCACTGATTGCTCTTTGTTTCACAGACTATTTTGAAGGATGTTGAGTGTCGCAAACAGCCTGATAAGACAGAGCTAGAGTCTCCTTTCAAAGCAAAGGGTAGTTTTGAATACAGCCTTATAAACAGAAATACTATCTCCCTCCAGAGCAAAAGCAGGGGTGCTTATCGCCCATTACAACATTGGAATCCTTAAGCTTGGGGATCCTCTCCAGTAACACAATCCATTGTGTGTGCAAGTGTTATCTGGTACTCTTCATGTCATCATGTAGGAACTGGGGCTCATGCAGTACATGCAAAAATACTGATTCTCTGTGCATTACAAACTGTCAGTCATCTCTGACCCAGGAATCGCATGGCTTCTTCCAGAATCCCTGAAACTATGGCAGGTTAACTATTAGCTTACGAGCAGGATATAACCTCATATCCTTCACAGTTCTTGACACGCTCAAATCCAAAAATGACCAGCCTAAGTCCTATACTACAAAAGAGCAGATGAAAAAAAAGTAATCCTAAAAATATATAACAAGCCAAATACAACAATCTACCAGTATATAAAATGCATTGTGATATTCCAGTAATGCAAGATTAACTTCCCATCACACTATCAATTTACTTTATTAGATCAAAGAAATATGCATTTATCCATAAAGAAAATCTACATAAAATTCAACATCCATTCATAACTTAATAAAGAAAAGAAAAAGCAAACTAAAAATGAATGAAAAAAAAAAAACAACTAAAAATGAATGAGGACTGCACTAATTGATTAAGGTTAGCCACCAAAACATCATACTGAAATCAGGAAAAAGACTTCTCTTCAACCTTAGAAGTTCTAACCAATGCAGTAAGATAAGAAAATATGTATGAGATTTAGAAAGAAAAATGAGTATCATTATTCACAAAAAATATAATTGTGTAGTATTTAAATCCAAAGATTACTTCAGATACCTTACTGCAATTTGAAATACTTTAACACTGTCACTGGATATTTCAGCAACAGCTTGAAAATAAAAATTTTAAATACACCATTAACAGCAGCATCAAAAAATATAAAGTATTTAGCATCAAGCATTAAAAAAAAAAGAATTTTAAGAAAATTATAAAACTTTAGTTTTACAGCATCACAGAATATTGATGGATAAACCATATCATGGATTAGAAATCTCAGTTTTGTAAAGATGCCAATTCTTTCTAAATTAATATATAGATTCAATATAATCTAACCAAAGTCCCAACAATTTTTTTTAACTTGAAAAGCTTAAAATAAAATGGAATTTGCAATCACATAGCAGCTGTGAAAAGGGTTTTATTCTTTCACTTCCAAGTCAGTACATCAAAAACCCTCTTGCAAGTTGACACTCTGATGGGAATCAAGGGACGAATAGTCACTACATTCTTGAGGGGAAAAAAAAGGACTTGTTCTTCCATGTGTCAAGACTTATTATAATCACACAGTACAAAGACAGACCAAATACAGAAGACAACAGCCAGAATAAGACAAACCAATATATCAACACTTGATATATAGCTAAGGAGGTATAATAAATCAAGAGGAAAAGATGGATCTTTTAATAAATCGCAGTGAGACACATAAGTATTAACATGTTCAAAAACAAAATTGAACCCCTACCTCCTTCTATATACCAACATCAGTTGGCCCTAAATTAAAGAAATACATAATCAAATGCAAACCTAAAAAGGTTTTAGAAGACAAGATAGATGATATTGAAAAGCTACTATTTTATAATGAGAAAATCTGCAAATCTGCAATTTTACCTACCTTAACTGGTGGTACAAGGTATTGCCCTCACCAGTAATAGAGACTACTAAGGCAGAGAATCACAAAAACACTTAATTTCTTATTTTCTTGCTTTTACAGCTTTAGGAAAAAAAACTAAAGATTCACAGCTTTTGAACATGATGATATAAAGAAGAAACCATTGAGTATTTGCTTACAACACAGAAGAGGGAAATAAAGCGTATCTGATTTTATGTATTAGAGGATTTCTAGAAACAAATGAGAAAAAGACATTTGTAATTAAAAGTCAACTCTAAAAAATCTCAGGAGTACTTTCAGAATAGAAACCAAAGGCTAAACTAAATTTTACTGTGTAGTATAGTGTTTTATATTCCTAGAAAAAAATTACACTGGGTTTCCATGTCTAAAAAGGACTAAGCTATTAGGAAAAAGAAACTTAAAAGAGTTGACTACAACATTTAAATTCATCTTGAGTAGGAAAAAAAATTCTAAAATCTTTGATGGTAACACTATATTCTAAATTTAGAGAAAATTCTACCTTTCAAAAGCTTAATCTATCCTGAGAATTTAGTGATGCAAGAGTAAGACATCATTATATCTCATTTTTAAAATGACATTTACCAAAAAGGTTAACAGCCAGCTAGCTACACGTATACATGACAACCCCTTTACAGTATTTATTTTACAAGTTCTTTTATATTGATATTCCTTCAGTAATCACTCTGAAAAACTTTTAATTTTATCCTAAGAAACAGGATACATTTACACATTTCAATAACTAAAATATCCCAGTGAAATTTTATAGATTATTAATAGTTCTACTATTTGTGATATTTCTGTTTTAAAGCCACAAGGTAGACAGAAAACTCAGTTCCAGGACTACTTGCCGCAACTTCCACAAACAACTTGCCCCAATATTTACTTGAAACCTAAACTTGTTTTCCCATTGACAGACAGGAGAACAAGGAAATATTCCTGCCAACTATTCACTGAAGCATAATTCTACATCTATAAAACTGAAAAAAGCAGCTGCTGTGTCTATTCACAATCACACAGCAGCTGTGAAAAGGGTTTTATTCTTTCGCTTCCAAGTCAGTACATCAAAAACGCTCTCGCCAGGAGCTTGCCGGCAACTTCACACAAGTTGTACCATTGCCATAGCAATGCAACGACAATAGCCAAACACGTTCATTTGGACCACCAGCCTGGGCTATTTATAACTGGAAGATGACTCCAACAAGAAAATCGCAAGGATAGATGAATTAATTGAGATGTGTAACTCCAAAAATGTTAGACCTTGTTTTGTTTTATTCAACTTACCTCAGAAAAATGACTATGTAATTTCATGAACTATTTTTTTTCCTTTTGTTAAAACTAAACATCAGTGCTTACACAATCTATCAAATACTGGGTTATTTTCCTCCTGTGGACTTTGGAAAAAATCTTGAGTATCAATTATAAATATATTTTAAAATAACGGTCCATTTCTCAAAGCAGGAAGATCTTAAGTTTTTAACACATTAACTTTCAAAAGTAAATAATAAGTGTCATTTTGATGTATTTCAATCTAAATAAAAATATCTATCATAGAGTAATTATTTATTGATTAAAAAAGAAAGGAAGATTAAAAAATGACAATAATTCTAAAAATGTCTAATGGACTCCCACAGCGGAAGGAAATTTTTTCTCATGATCAAGAGAATCTCACTTCAAGTAAGTGTCCCACAGATTTCTGCCTTATTAAAATTACCAAAATAAGAATTCTTTTCAAGCCAGTTACATCTCATAATAACTTAATAATAACTTAGTATATTAAGTGTCCATCACAACAAATACAGCAAAATATTTAATCAAGACTATTAATATTCCATCAAGGATGCTAGTGGAGGCTATCATAAATTACTGAAGTGTCAGTGGTGAGAAGCAACAGGAAATCAAGGTGAATCATTTAGTCATACACTAGAATCCTTCAAAAACCTGCACTTCGCTGGTTAATTAAATCAAAACTTACTAAATTAAACTTCAATTTAAAATTATTTAAAACCAAATAATACTTATAGCTCTAGTCTATGGTAGGCTCCATGAACAGAATTATCAACGTGACAATAAATCACTGAGATTATACAAGTCCCCCCCTTACCTGGGGTTCTGCTTTTCATGGTTTCAGTTACAGTCAACCACAGTAGAAAATATCAAATGGAAAATTCTAGAAATAAACAATAAGTTTAAATTGTATGCCGTCTGAGTAATGTGATGAAATCTCGGGCCAGCCCACTCTATCCCACCTACAACGTGAATCATTCCTTCATCCAGCATCTCCAAGCTGCAGATGCTGCCACCCAATAGTCACTTAGTAGCCATCTCTGTTGTCAGGACATAATAGTACTGTATCACTTCTGTTCAGTAACCCTTATTTTACTTAATGTCACATGCACATAACCTTTATTACAGTATATTGTCATAGCTGTTCTATTTTATTATTGGTTATTGCTGTTAATCTCTTACTGTGTCTAATTTAAAAATCAGACTATCATAGGAATGTATGCATAGGAAACAACATAACATACGAGGCTGTCTGGAAAAAAACATCCAGCCATATATGCCTCTATTTTTCCTATTACACAGCTGGATACTTTCCAGACAGCCGTCATATACAGAGTTCGGTACCACCCATTGTTTCAGTCTTCACTGGGGTTCTTGGAACATATCACCTGTTGACAGAGGGGACCACTGTGGATCCTTCTGACTACTTTATTAATATACTCATACCTCTCTGCAACCCCTCAAAACATGACCATTTAAAAAATGTTAGCTATCTACTGGAAAAATTCTGGCACAGACGCCTTGTAACTTCTAGAATGCAACCTGAAGCCAAATTATGTTAAGAGGAGAAAATTTTTATTGTGATTACAAAATTTAACCACAGTGGAGAGAAGGTGAATCAGGAGGTGAACAATAATAATCTCTTGAACACCTACTGTATGAGACAGGTTTTACATACATGCTTTCTTATTCTCACACATGCACTTTAGAATAAGTATCATTAACCCCTTTTTATAGCTGGCTAAAGACTCAAAAGCTTGAATGAGTTATTGTAAATAAAATACCCAAGGTCACATAGTTAGTAAGTGGAAGGACTATCTAATCCGAACATTCACGCTTACACAGCCTAACAGTAGCGGAAATACTATATAAGTATTTGCACTTGAACCACTTTTCAAAAGGGTTTTAGGAAACTTACACATTAAAAATAATATAAGAAAGCACATGGGCACGTGTGCAAGCTCACATACACATAAACACAAAATTAAATAGAGCTGTCTAATGGGTGTAACTAAATAGACATTTGAGTTAAATAATTAATAAAGTAAGCTTAAGTCCCTAGAATCAGAGTATCCAGATAAGAGGTCTGGTCAGAGAACTTTAGGCCTGTATCTGATGATATATAAAGCAGTGAGTGGAAAGATAAGCTGTACTGAGCATAACAGTCAGTTAATGGCTCCAAAGCCAGCCATAAACCAAACCCACAGACATTTCTTCCAATCCTGCTTATGTAAAATGTAACTACTCTAAAGGAAAAGTATTACATGAGTGTCTCCTCAAAGAAATGACATGCACTATTTTAGGAAACGATAAGAGTAGCTAAGGCTCTCAGCTCCTTCAAACTTCGCCTAGTGAACATTCACTACGAGAAGATGCCCCATCATGTTCTAGAGGTATAACTAAAATACAAATGAGCTATAATAATCCATCATTCATTCAGCAAATATTTAACACATACCATTGTAAGATGCTATGCCTACATATAAAGAAATATAAAACACAAGAAACTTGTAATATAGCTGGAGACACAAATACAATTCAATAACAATGCGTAACAAGGTAAGTATGAAATGAACACTAAAGAAGTGCTCCTGAATTCACAGGAGGGAAAGATGGTTTTGGGTTTGTCAGGCAGTTTCATGGAAGAACTAGGCCTGCAAATAAAAGCGAGGTAAGTTAATAAAAGGAAAATTATTACATCTTAATTAATAGTTATCACAGTTTAAAAACCATCAAAAGTGAAATGCCAAAGTTGGGTGGAGTGCTTTTTCTAGAATCATAAAATATAAAACTCCTAAAGACTACATTTGAATATCTCTATGGAAATTAATTTATACTACTACCAAAGCAAATCACGTATGTTTTGTGGCATATGGCAAAAACAAAGAATTTGGATTTCAGTAATAGACAATATTCAATTTGCAGCTCTGCCAACCTACAATTCGAATGTACCATGGCAAACTGTTTAACCTATCTGGTTTACCCTTCTATAAAAGGTGGGTGATAATACTAACTCAAGAGGCTTTAGGATTCAACTAGATAAGTTATGGAGGAAAGTGTGCTAATTTTATTATTTAAATTCTTTAAAATCAAATTCCTAGTCTAAATTAAATGAGCTTTTCTATTTTTTTGTATGTAAGAACAGTTTTGTTGAAGGAACTTTAATCTTCAATGAAAATTTGAACTACTATTTAAATATAGTAAACACAGTTAATATTATTTTCAAAATTCTATTTTAACCAGCTCTTTATTTATTTAACAGTACTAAATCTATGGAATCAGTAGTGATTTCTAATATAATTCTAACATCTCTCCAAACATATAACTTTCTATTCTTTTTTCCTTCTTTATTCTAATACTAATTAGTATTAATAACTGATTACTTACCTATTCCGATCAACAATAGGCTGTTGGTGATATGTAGGACTGAAGAAACTACTAATATTAAAGCAAATATGTTTCTGCATATGTTTTTCTCTCCCCAAACTTTATATTACTTACTCAAAGAATATCTGTCATAAAAATACCAATTTTTTCTTTGACTTTCTGTACTCTTTCCACTGTTTAACCTCATACATAGGTTGCTTCTAGTGAAAATGTTTATGATGATGAACAAGTATTTTGTTTCACAGAAAGTTTAACATTCTGAATTTTAGGTAATTCATAAATTCAAAAATAATTATGGAATATGCAAAATGTAAAATATGTATAATGAATAACTACCAAATGTGAAATGCCCCAAAGACAGGACTAGGAAGAAAAGGCTAAGAAAGGCCCAGGAAGGGCCTGAATAATGCAGAGTTGATCACAGTGCTCACCTGCAAGAACTGGGGGCCTGGTGAACAAATGACTCCTGACCAGCCATGTTTAGGGATGTTTAGACATAAAATAGGCAGAGAACACAGTCTTTTTATACATTTCTGATGTTTGTTTAATGTATAAGATAATTATATACTTCATAATCATATAACAACAGTCATAAAAACAAAGTATAAAGAGAACCTCGTATGTGTTTGCCAGTATTAGGTACCTAATATCTGTTGAAGAGAAAAGGGAGGAGGAAAGAAAGGGAGAAAAAAGCCAGAATTCATGAAAGATCTCAAAGTATTTATAGTACCCACTAGCAGAAATATTATATTCAAAAAGCTTAAAGGAAAAAACTGCATATTACAGTTATTCGTTAAATGTTTCTAAACAATCCTTTTGATGGGATTTAGTAATAGTTACTTCCTGTTAGCATCGAGTCAACAAGATAAAATATTAAATGTGTAAAAACAGTATTTTACATGTGTCAAGCAATAAGTAAAAAAACTTCAGAATAAAAGAAATGGTCCTGTATTATGGTGTCCAATATAATAGCTGACAATTCTGTGAGAGTACATTTTATTTTAATCCATTAGCAACGACTAAATTATAGGCATTTAGAAATATCATCTTGCTACCATGGAAATGCAGAATATATGAATTAATTAGGACTATGTGTAAAGAGTGAATGGTGCCTACCTTGTACAGGAAGTAGTTTCTTTCAATATAATGTCATAAAATTTAAGCATAAAATATGTAGTTTCTTATCCATTTAACAAACACCCCTGCTTTAACATCTCTTAATCGATTGACATTTAACTTTTTTCAGAGAAGGCATTAGTAACACATAAATACCTTGCTATGACTTTTTTCAAATTTGGGATTACATCAATAGTTTTCACATTAAATCATTGCTGTGTACCCTAATTATGTATACTCATTATTTATGTGTAATCAGTTTAAGAGAGCTATTGGTAATCATTATGACAACTACTGTTACTACGCCTCCTTTCCCTAAGAGGTGGTTTATAAACAAATTCTTGATTGAAGGTTTCCAAACACGGAAGCTACTATAAATCAAGATAAGAAGAACATGCCCTCAGGAAGGTATGTTACCAGAAGGCCAACTGGTCTGTGTGCAATCTAGGGTGAAACAAAGACAAAGTGAAAAGCTTTCCACATTTTGGAATGAAAGAATAAAGAAGTCCCTGACAAACCAGTGCAAACAAGACCTACTTGATTCGGTAATTTCTCTCTATATTGGAAATAAACAGAAGGAAAATGAATATCTAAATATCACCAACTAAACTTCAGACATGGTGCTAACTCCCTTTGAACTGCTATTTTCCGTAAGGGTGAGTGGGTTGAAGAACAGAGAGAATATGAAACTCCAAAACACTGACCAGCTAAACTGAGCACTTAATCCACTTGGCACTTGTGATTTTAGTGACCCCACTAAAGTAATCATACCTCAAGAGATTGTTTGAACAGTCATTCTGCAACTTCTCTTAAACGTCAATCCTCTCAACCTCTACTCAAAATTTTTATTTTCTTTTATGTGATCACAACTGGTAGTTCCCTTCACTTTCGGGCATCCTTTGATCCTCAGAATTTTATTTCTTATTTCTAACAACCTAAAATAACATCTATTTGGAGTTTTTTCATTTGGCAAAGCACTTCTACACATTATTATCTCATTTGATGCGTAGGACCATCTTCTGAAATAGGCAGGACTAGTTATCAGCCCATTTTGATAAGAGGGAACTCATGACTCAACACAGTACATACAGTAGTAATTCAATGCACACATGAGAGCAGTGGTTCTCAACTGGGGATAATTCCTCCAAACGCCCCCCACAACCCACATCTGGCAACATCTGGAGAAATTTTGTCACAACTGAGGACAGGAGGTTTGCTACTGGCATCAAGTGGATACAAGCCAGGGATGCTACGAAATATCCTACAATGCATAGGGCAGCTCTACAACAAAGAATCATCCAGCTTAATATATCAATTGTGCTGAGGCTGAGAAACCCTGTGTTAGGAGGAATGAAATGAATCCTGTCTCTGCCCACTCACTACCTTAGAAAACTTACTTAACCTCTCCCAAATTTCAGTTCCCTCATTTGTATAAAAGGCAATAAACATAATTTGCTTTAATTTATATGCTGCAAAGTCTGCTCCTTTGGGGGTACAGGTGTATGTATTCTGACAAATGTATAATCATGTAACCACTACTACAATAAAGATGCAGAGCACTTCCATCATCATAAAAACCTTCCCTCATGCTGTCCATGTGTCGTAAAAAGCAGGCCCACACCTAGTGACTGAGTGTCAGCCCCAGTTTCAGATCCACAGTGTCATATAAATGTAATCATACAATGTGTAATCTTTGAGTCTGGTTTATTCACTTACTGCACCAGAGACTCATATACTTCGGTGTGTGATGCATCAGTACTTCATTCCTTATTATTACAGGGGAGTATTCCATTGTTATCAATGTAGCACAGTTTGTTTATCCATTCACCATTTGAAGGCATTTCAGTTGTTAGCCGTTTTTGGTGATTATGAATAAAGCTGTTAAAAACATCTGCATAAAGATTTTTGTGTGCACATATGTTTTCATTTCTCTTGTGTAAATATCTACTAGTGGGACTGCTGGACTGTACGGTAAATGTGTTTAACATGGAATGACCAGCCACGCCGCTTTCCAACATGGCTGTACCATGCTGCATTCACCACAGCAAAGCAGGAGAATGCCAGGTGCACCCCATACTCACTTGACTTGGTATTGTCAGATTTCTGATTTTAGCCACTCTAATATGTGTACAGTAGTAAACAGTGTGGTCTGCATTTGCATTTCTCTAATTAATGATAGTGAGTATCATTTTTAAATTAATACCTATTTTTAGAGCAGTTTTAGGTTTACTGAAAAACTGGGCAGGAAGTCCACAGTTCCCATATACCTCTCTTTTACCAATGCTTGCCCACTTCTTCCCACTAATTTCCCCTATTACCAAATCTTACATTAGTGATACATTTGTTACAACCGATGAGGCACTATCCCTATGTTGTTATTGACTAAAGTCCATAGTCAACCTTAGAGTTCACATTTTGTGTTACACATTCTGTGAGTTTTGACAAAGGTAAAATGGTATGTATCCACCATACAATATCACACAGAACAGTTCCACTGCCCAAAAAGACATTCAAACAATATCTCCATCAATTAAGTGCTCAGCAGATTAGAAATTATACCGAACACTCTTTAACAAATATATTTAAACATATCTAATTAAACATGAAGTGCACATCTAGCAGACTGATGTATCTTAATAAAATAATTAAGTAAAATAAATTAATCGTAGTAAAAATGGTAAAAATTATCAAACAAAACATCTGCCCTGATTTGTGCTCTCTTTGCCATCTTCAATACTTGCAAATACTTCAAAATACTAGCACCAGACTCTCAAGTACTTGGCTGTATGTTTTACCTACCAATAACTACTTTGAAACCATGTCAGTTGGCTTAGAATTGTGTGGTCTACAAAAACACAAAGCCACGTTTCAACGATTTTCCATTAAAAAACACTCTTTCAAAGAGTGAACACTTTGGTTTCAATAAGATGCCTTAAATAACAAGAAACACAAGAATAGCCAGCAAGCCTGGCTTGCTCACAGAGCTGTTTCAAATACCAAAATTCAACCTAAATCAGGTCATTTGATTGAAGAGCTGTCCAAAATTGAGCACCAATTTCCAACGAAGGGAAACAGCAGTCTGTTAAAATGTTTTAGGGTGAATGGGAAAAGATGCACTACAGGACAGCATTTTTCATAATTAATTTAGGTTACTTAACACCTTGTAATTTTATAAAACTAAGACTGAGCTCTTTCTCCCGTTAAAGGCTGACACATCCTGTTTTTGAGGCCACTTCTCATTGAGGAAGGGGCCTGAGTAGGTAGCAGGTAATCTCAGTACTTTTCCTTTCTTTCCTCTCATCTGGTCAATGAAGCACCAATGCTAGAAAAAAACTTTACCTGGAATCTAATAAAACTCTCTTACTTTACAGAAAAGAAAGCAAGCTAGAGGGGTTAAGTGACTTGTCCAAAAATCTTATCTACTAAAAGGTGAAAGCAAGACTGTAACACAGTAGTTCCAATTTCATATCCAACTCCCTTCCACGGCTCCGTGCTGCCTTCTAAGCAAGAAGAAAACTGGGAGACTTCTGAAGCAATGGCCCCTGGGAAAGGCCAATGCAGGCACCAAGAACAGGTGCATTGCCAGTCAAAATGCAGGTGGCCTAGGAGGGTGGTATTTTAAAAATTCCCTTCCCTCTGCCTCCTGCTCTAGATATTATTATTCTGAAGCTTTCTCATTCTATCAATTCATAGAAACAAAAAGTAAACACTTGTTGCCATGATAAAAGTAAATACAGTCTTTTGTTTTGGTGCCAGTTGTTTTCTTAACCCAAGGGCACTGATAATATGGCAGAATTAAACCTGAAGTGAGAAACAAGACAGGCTCTCAAACAAGAAATTATATGTCTAGTCACATATTTTTTCCCTGTAAGTCAGGAATATTTTACATTCCCCCACTGGTTAAGAACACCAACTGTTTTTCCTTACTACATCAATAGAAGGTTTTCCAGAAAATTCAGTCGTAAAAGCCAAACAAACTAAGAGAAGAAACAAAAGATGCACTGTTGTCCCTAGCCCACACGAAGACAGACCTGTAACAAGAACAGGGCGTTCATAAGTGCCAGGACCCAACTGATAGCGTGATTAGGCCTCTAAAGCCAAGGACAGATTTTGTTAACATTGAAGTATGTTTCTGGGTAGATCTCCAAATTGACCGAATGACCTGTTAAACGAGCCCTCTCATGCAGTTACAGAAGTCAGTCCCAGAAAATACGTTTCACTACCTCATCCCAGGAGGTAGAATTAGGTCTTAGGATAGGACATCACAGCCAATTCAGGTCGGTGCAGCACCCTCCCTCCCCATGGCTGCCTTAGCTCTGACAGGAGGGAAAGAACATGCATCCAGTCCTCAGACTGATTTCATCAGATACCAGGCTGTCTGCTCTGCTCACCGGTGACACAACCACACACACACACATTCTCAACACTCTACGTCCCTCACTATCATCTTTGGCTGCAATTTCATTCACAAAGAATTCACCAAAAATGTAAAGGCAAACTGTGACTTATATGTGTTTAATATTTTTTATAGTCACAGTTTAAATGTTTGGCAAGTTAATAAATACACTTAACATCTTGAGGACCTCCACTTCTTGAGTGAGTTCTCATAATAGGTCTCCCCAAAACTGTAATTTCTTAGCATTAGTAACTTAATAGTCAATACAACAGCTGAAAATAAAATTCCACCAATATTTTATGGTAAAAAAGTATAAAGGCAAACAGTAAATACATGGTTTTTTTAAATAAAGGCTGTAACCATCTCCTTGGCCCCTCATAACTAATGCTAAGACTCTGAATTACTCCTCAGGAGTGAGACTGGAGTTTTACAGTGTAATGTGTCTACAGCACTTAGTCAAACTCATACCCCTTCTTCCACTTTCTCTTCCATTCTTCAGTCCTTAAGTGATCATATTAGCTGCATAATACTTTCAAATTAATACCAGGTCAATTTAACCTTTAAATTAAAAAGATAACTAAATTATCGATCTATGTGGCCACCTAATGACCTTTTTCTCCTAAAATAAAGCTACCTGCAGTAGAAAAATTTTCATATAATTGTCTTTCCTTCTGTTCTTTCTCCTTCCAATGCTCTTTATTCACTTCTTGTATTAGTGTTTATTAAAAGCCTACTATGTGCCAGGTGCTGTGATAGATCCAGAGATGGATATGAAAATAATAAAACCCTGTTCCTGTCCTTGAGGACCTCAGATCTCAAAAGGGAGCAGAGTAAAATAAGCCAACGCTATTAGGCACTTACGTGTACCAGTTACTGTTATATAATGCTACCTAATTTAAGATTCATAAAACTACTATAAAGCAGATATTATTTTCTCTATCATTAAAAGCTGAGAAACCAAGGACTCAGAAGGGGTCAGTAATTTACATAAATTCACAGAATGACTCACAGTACATTCAATCAGTATAAATATCCTTTTATACTATTTCTTTGGGGCAGATGCATGGCTGCTATACTGCTAAATTAAAATGTGACAATGATAACAGCTAACACACTTATTATCTTTTTACTATTTGCCAGGCACTATTCTATGAACTCCATAGTTTGTCTCATTTACTTCTGACACCAACTCTGTGAAACAAGTATTCTCGTTACCACCTGAAGCAGTGTGCTGTAGTGGTTATCCAGAGGCCAGAACCTGAGGTCAAACCACTGTGTTCAAATCTCACCTCCACAACTTACTAGATGTATGTCCTTCATTAAGTTACTGCATCTCCCTTTGTCTAAGATCCCATGGTGTAACATGAGGAATAACATATTATTGTATGGTATGAAGATCAAATGAACTAAACATTAGAATACTTCGAACAATGCCTAAGGGAAGAAATATATTTCAAGAAAAAGAAACAGCTCAAGTTGGATGAATCAGAAGATTCCACTTAATATGAAGTATCCCAACTAGTCAACTTCATAGAATGAAAGAGTATTGTACCACACACTTAGAAATTTGAGGGTAGGTCTCATGTTAAGCATTTTCACGTGTGTGTGTGTGTGTGTGTGTGTGTGTGTAAGAAAAAAATATTACACTATTACATTCTCTTCCTAACCCTTCAGGTTTTTCTTTACCCTACAATTTTTAAATAAAGAAAGACACAGAGGGATGGAGAGAGCCTCTCATTTTTTTAATGGCCTGAAAATATGTTTAATCTATTAAGTAAAAAGAATTAGTAGTATAACATTTCTTTTAGAACATGAAGTTCAAAATTGCAACAGTTAAAGAAGTCCCGAAAGAGTTCCTTAAAAAAAAGATTAGGGAGTTCCCCCGTGGTGTAGTGGCTAGGCTTCTGTGCTCTCAATGACATGGCCTGGATTCGATTCCCAGCCAGGGAACTACCAAAAATAAAAAAAAATTTAAAAAAGGTGCTTGGGAGGGCATGAATATTTCAATATCTAAATAGAAAAAGAATGGCATTTAAACTGATTAGACTTTAGTTTTAAAATGTTATCTTTCTAACTGACCTCAACATCATACATTAAAAGGAATTACAAATTGGAAGAGACTGCACCTGACTAGTCATTCTATTACTTGGGGAGAAGAATCAATTTTTCAAAATAATTTCTGAAGCCAATAATCAACAACAGCTGCCTTTGAAAGAAAGGTAAATGTTACCTAAACAACTATCAGAGCTCCAGAAGCCCAAGATGAGTGGGATTTAGAGGTGTTAATCTGGTTGGAGAAGAGCTAGAGGTCTTGACTTGAAGTTGTGTTAACATAGCAAGCATACTATGTATATTGTATGTTATAGACCGATAAACACAGCAAAACTCCCTAAAAATGCTTTTATTCACACTTTGCTTAAGACTGAGAAACACCAAGCATTTTAGCAAATAATAAAGTCATCAGAGATTGGTGAAGGAGAGAAGATAAAGACGAGGGGATGGAAAGGGGTGGGAAACTAAGCTCCAGAAAAAGCATGTGATAAATAATTGGCTTTTGTTTTTACAGGTTAGTGATTTTTTAGTGAAATATTTTTAACAACAAACCTGAACATGAATGTTTACCTTACTCATAAAATGTATAGTACAGAGCCTGCACCTATTGATTTTGAGAACCTATTAATCTCTGAATATCTGATCTAAACAACTCAATTACAACAGCAGCAAGTGTAGAAATAATTTCCAGTTTTCAGAAATTGGTATATTTACCAAAGAGTACGTAAGAGCACAAACTTATGTGCTAGTCAATCACCTCAAAAACACTAAATAATTGGTTTTCTTGAGGGGAATCATGCAAGTGGCAGACTGAAGCATTTAAAGAGTCAAGAGAGAATTCAGAAGTTTCACAAGGGGTGCAGAGACATGGCTTTCAAAGTCATCATCTTCACATTCTACAAATTCTCTTTATAAAATGAACAACATAAAATAATGTTGTTCTTGAATTCATAAAACCAGACTCAAACTATATTCAAGAAAAGTAAAGCTAATTTGATAATTTCAAAGACAGGTGCCAAAAGTAGTAAAATAAAATGATTCAGGTGTTATCATCGAGTTAACCAATGTTTACTAAACACAAATAGGAAGCTTACAAAAACGGGACACTGTCTCCCCTCTTAGGTAGTTCACAATCTTGAGTATCTTGGCTGATTTACTCCATTTCAGGGGACAAGTTCCTTTGCAGATTTCTCCACTGTAATAACTGAAGAAGCCCTTAGAAATTCAGAATCAGATTGGATGACAGAGGCTCTCCAATCAGGCTGTAAATATAATGCAGACTTCTTCATCACACCTAACAGGTCTCTCTCTGTACCATATGAAACTGCTGACTTGTAAAGACTCCTGTAGACGCCCTGGCCAACACACTCACCAGAGGAGTCTGCCTCCCTGCCCACCAGACCTAAATGTGGGTCAAAAGAAATAATGCAAATATATTTGAAATGTAAAAGATAGACAGACAAAAATATTATAAACTTATTACTTCTAATTTTTCTTGATTTTCAAGAGCATTCCAGTTATTTTGAAAATGTTTTGAGTATTAACTGTTATCAGCATAACAGCCATTGGTGTGCTGGAATCCCCAGATTGGATAAGCATAGAGCATGTAAGACTGAGCTCTGGGCTGCAGCCCATTACAGACCAGACCTCCTTCAGGGCCTGCTCTTCAATCCTGACAGAGCACCCAACTAAACCATGTCTTCTTTATCTGCCAGATTTCAGCGATGACATCATGTCATTATCCCCCATGAGATGAATAAAACTTTTGTTCACAAACTAGTACAAAGTACATATATTAAATCAAAGGGAGTATGTCAAATTCTTTACCTGCAGAATTTTCCTAATCTATAAACCCAGCAATGCTTTCAAAAAAAGAAAACCAAAAACAAGGTTTAATAAGAGATATTTCTAGTGAACTCACAAAAACACCCAGTAATCATCAGATTCTTTTCCAAGTCTTTAATAATATTTTATAATTATTTTAGAAATTAATGACATCCATTGATGTCATTCCCTTTTGAACAATTAAGGAAATGTTTACCTAAATGTCCTATCTCTGGATATTTAACCTTCATTAATGGTTAAAAATATTAAGAATATACTGACAGTGGCTTTCAGTTCCCATCTACGAGGCTGAACAATTAATTTCCCGATTCATCCTAGAAAAGTACTGTGTACCACATTGCTGAGTATTACTATGGTCACCTTCGAAGTATTCCCCTTGGGAAACTATGTATGGACACCAGCACCTAGTCTACCCCTCAGAGCAATTTTGGAACCCTTCTTCTAGAATGGCCATCAGAGTTGTCAGCGTACCCATAATCTGACAATTAAGTTTGCGAACTTGCAGTGTGCTTATACATTGGCAGCACTGTACAAACAATTCGCAAACTTAATTGTCAGATTTTAGGTACAACAGCAGCTCTGATGGCCATTCCAGAAAAAAGGGTTCCAAAATTGTTCTGAAGGGTGGACTAGGCACTGGCACTCATACTTCGCTTCCCAAGGGGAGTACTTCGAAGGTGACCATAGTGATAGTCAGCAGTGAGGTATGTAGCACTTTTTCTAGTCCAACCTCATATAAATCCTTTTAATCTGAATTGGATTAAGTCAGCTAGTTACTCACTTAAAGCAAGCAGAAGTTCACCTTTAACCATAGCAATAGCTATTTATATGCAAAGCTTTAAAGCATACCAATACTATAATTCTAAATGCTTAATACATATAAATGTATATTTGAAAATTGGTATTATTTTCAGAAAAACATAATTTTGAAAATGCTCCAGAACATAATGATCTCTAGCACAATGATTAAATAACTGTAATTACCAAATGAGTATCACAAAATTATGTGCTTCTTTTCCAACATTCATGTTTTTTGTAACCAGGTGATAAAGTCGTTTTTAAAAAGGAGTTCTTACTTCCCCAGTCTCAAGATCTCTTCATTCACAATAAATAATTCATTCATCTGAACATTATAACATTCTTTAAAATTTACTTATGCTGACATTATTATTAAAGTGTCCTTTATTCCTGTTTATTTCACAGGATAATAAAATAAAAGCATATTGTTAGAATATTTTGTTGTGTTTTTGTTCTCTGAACTTCAGTTAAAGTTGAAATTGGCAAACTACTGACAGCAAAGAATAATGGCATGCCATATACACATACATACATACACACACACACACACACACACACACACTTGAAGTAGTAAATTCCATTTCTTTCTATCTAGCCCTATATTTCAAGACTCAGATCACATTATGAAAATTTCAAAATTTTCTGTCTGTTTAGCCAGGAACTATGGCTGTGAAACTAAGTAATGTACCCATGTGTACTGATTCTAACACGCAAATTATAGTTCTACAGAAGGTTTTCATTACTAACATGCCAAGCAAACGTATTCAGTATAGTGTGCTTCTGTTCACCAATTCAATAGATGTTGCTGTCTGTCTACAACAGAGATAAAAATGGAAGGAAAAATTCAGATTAATTAATCAAATGCAGGTGTCAGTAACCTATCAGGCAAGATCCCAGGGATTAAAAAGGGATGGATGGGCAAAAAACATTGTCTCTGCACTTGTAAAACTTACAATATGGTAGGGAATACAGCTAGGAAGCACAGTTACAACAATATTAATAGCTAATATCAATTGAACATTTACTGAGTACTAGGTACTAAGCTAAGCTTTTAACCGAAAGTATTATATTAATACTTTATCAACTGACCCACACAAGAACCCTATAAAGTAAATTCTTTGTGAAGCCTGGCTTGTGAGCTCAGGTACACACTATCTGTATTAATGCACCTTACACATTTTTCTATTACTCTCTACATCAGTGCTACATGAATATCACTCATGGGCAGTAACAGAAGTGGTACAGAGAAAGGCAGAAGAAAGTGTGTCTGGGATGGCAAGGATGGTTTCACAGGTGTTAAGAGTTTAACGTGTCTGCAAGATTTAAAACTAGAATGGTAAAACAGAAAATCTGGCTTAAGCCAGGTCTTAATAGAATAATATGATTATTTTGCTTCACAATTTAAGTTTCCACATTTATTGGAAGCACCCATGTTCAAGTAAGTTTTAAATGTAATCTAAGACTAGTATTTTAGTTATCACAATTTAGACTAGTGATCATGCTACTCCATTGCTATAAAGAGTTACAGACCTGCTTCACTTGAAGTATAACCACACTTTACATACCCAGAACTAAAATCTTGACCATTTAAGGATCAGAGCACCCTCAAGATCACGATACTTATTTTTTAAATTCCATACACTTAACACTTTTAAAATGTTATATAGGGGACAAAACCAAATCCATAATGGAAAATAATGTATGTCTTATATTTTTTTAAATTCCAGGCTACTATCACTGTGCCTGTCCCAGTGCTTAGTAACTACTTAATGAAATCTATTGCAGAATCTGAAATATGAATTAAGTACTAAAAAGAAAACAAGAGGAAATTTCAAATCACATACATATCCAGCATTTTCTCCATATCCAGGAGAAAGAGTCACTGAATTTTGGAAATCTGAGTCATCAGAGAGATGATCTGAAGGTCAGGAAAAACTGATAAAGTCTCTTGATAGTCTGGGTGAAATACAACTCTCCAAACCCCTGCCCATATTTTGCTTTAATTTCAGGTTTAATTACAAAAATGCAACTAGTATTTAAATCATAATCCTTCTTCCTACAAATCACCCTGTCAGGAAAGAGCAGAAACATTAAAGCATTTAGTAGCTCTGGGAAAGGACATGCATCACATAATAAATCAGCATGCCATTTGATTCCATCACCGTGTGTTACGTACAATTGACCCTTGAACCCTGAGGGTGTTAGAGACATGGATGCCTGTACAGTCAAAAGTTCACATTAATTTTTGATTCTCCCAAAACGTAACTATAGTCATCCTTTGGTATCCATGGAGACTGGTTCCAAGACCCCTGTGGATACCAAAATATTCTGATGCTCATGTCCCTTTTGTAAAATGGCACAGAGCAATGCACACAGTTGGCCCTCTGCATCTGAAGATTCCTAACCGTGGATCTAAATAGTGTTTTCAATCTGCAGACAAGAAGGACCAACTGTGTATGTATTGAAAAAAACTGACCTATAAGTGGACCTATGTGGTCCAAACCCATGTTGTTCAAAGGTTAACTGTAGTTACTTAAGCTCATCCCGGAGAGTCTAATCGTTTTTCATACACAAATCAACTTCCATTTTTTGGACTTCAAGACTGGAGGAGATCAGCTTTTGTTAAACTTAAACATCTTCACCCAACTTAAAAATATCTATTTTTTTCTCAACTACTTTAAAAAGTATGAAATGACAGACAAGTCAGAAGCAACTCTAGAGAACATTTAATTACCCACACCCACTGCACACACTTCCTATGACATCCCTGATGCACAGACAATCCGCTCTTAGCTCAAAAATTTACTCGCCAGGGTTATAGTGTTTTCATTTTTATATATTCATTAAATATTTACTGAATGACTGCTGTGAGCCAGGCATTACACTATGCACTGGTGGGACAGGGGCAAGCAAGACAGAAAAATAAAAACCTGTCTCCGTGGAGATTACATTCTAGTGAAGGGAAACAATAAGTAACATAAATATCAATTAGTGGAAAGTACCACAGAGAACAGAGCAGGGAGAAAAAAAGAGTAAAAAATAATAAAAAATAAAGAGAGTAGGGAGTACCCATGGTGAGGGCTGCAATTTTAAACAGAGTCATCAAGGAAGAACTCACTAAGAGGGGACATGAGAGCAATACAAAGACGAGAGAATGCTGTAGATATCTGAGGAGTGCTTTCCTAGCAAAGGAATCAGACCTGCAAAGGCCTGAAAGGATGACTTGTGTCATCATCCTTAGAAACCACGGTGGCTGGAGGAGGGGTGAAGGAGAAGTAGTAGGAAGGAAGGGCAAAGAAGGGGGCAGGAACACTGCTACTGGTTACTGGCTTTTATTAGTAGCAAGATGGGGAGCTACCAAGGGTACACTTGGAGGAGCACTGAAGTAGTATGATGTGCTTTATATTTTACAAGAATCATGCTGGCTGTCAAGTGGAGAAAAGACAGCAGAGGTATCAAGAAAAAGGCAGAGAGAACGATTAGGAGGCTTGGAATGTTCCCAGCGAGAAAGGGCATTTTGGATCAGGGTGATAGAAGTGTAAGTGATGAGAAACTGATTCTAGATTTCATTAGAATCTAGATTCAGAAGACGTCTTGGCAGGTTAGATGTGGAACATGAGACTGAATCAAGAACAACGCCAAGGCTTTGGACTGGAACATGAGGAGGATGCTCTTATGTGGGATATGGACGATGGTGGGCGAAGCAGGAAGCTGGGTGAGAAGCTGTTATAAGAGTGTGGAGATCAGGACAGAGGTTTGGGCCGAGATCTAGAGGGTCAGCAAATAAAATATTCTGAGCCATTAGCCAGATGAGATCACCAAAGGCGTGAAAGAGGAAATGCCAAGGAGTGATTCCTGGAGTTTGCCAAAGCTGAATTGTGAGAAATGATGAAGAATCTGCAAAGACAACTGAGAAGAAACTTTAGGAAAACCTGGGAGGGTGTGGTGTCCCGAAAGCCAAAGACAATACTTCATGAAAGCATGATTTATTGTGTCAAATGCCTTTCATAAGACACATAGGATGAGGAGTAAAACTGTTCTTGGCTTCAGCAACACAGAAGGCATGACAAACGTGACAAGAGCAATACAAGATTGGCGGAGTAGTAAGGGCAAAGCCCTGTCTGGAAAAGCGTCACAAAAGTATGAAGAGAAGAGCTAAAGAGAATATAGGCAACTGATCTATATAAAGAAAGCAAGGCAAACAGGATAGTAACTGAAAGATGAAGTGAAGTAAAAAGGTTTTTATTAAGATGGAAGAAACAACAGCATATGTGCATGCCTATGGAAATGATCCAGTAGAATGCAAAATGTATGTAAGATGGAAGAAAGGGGGAAAGAGCTGGAATGATAGCTTCGAACTAGAGAGAGATGAGATCTAAGATACAGGCAGAGGGGCTGGCCTTGGCCAGGAGCACGGACAGTGCATCCACAGGCCCATGAGAAAGACAGAACATCTGGCCGAGGGGCAGGTAGGGATGTAGGGACACACATCTGCAGACACACAAAGGAGATGAGGGAATTTGGGGATGGGAACCCTCACTCTCATTGTGTCTATTTTTCTGTGACGAAGATCAAGCGATAAGCAAGATACTTTCCTGGATACATAGCATAGTAAGATCCAAGAAACATACCCCATACATCATAATGTCTTGCTAATTCATGCAATGGGTTAAAAATTGGGAAAAAATGTATCTACACAACTTTCACATGATTAGATTCATAACATTTTTTGTCATCATTTCTTAAAAATGTCATTCCAGGGACTATGAAGTAAAATCTTACATGAGAAAAAAAAAAAATCACTTGCTGGAGTCTTTTGTTATACATGTGTCTGTATACTTTAAAACAAAAAATGTGAATTCCAGGTAAAGTAATGATAACAACTATAAAGCCAATAATAAAAAAATAAAATTTAGAGATTATTTTGCAATATGCACACTATATATACAATTTTATGCCTTCTTTCAAACTCTATGTCCAGCCATAATGTTTTATACAGCCATAATCAGTGTGTCCATACAACTGCATTTTATTTGGGGGGCTCATTATTTGTATATTTACATGTACTCCAGATCCACATGGCTTTATTTTAATGGCAGTGTAATGTTCTATCATATACCGTGGTCTATGTAATCATTTTTCAATCACTAGACATTTTGAGGTTCCCCCTACACCCATTTTTTAAAAATTACATATTATACATCTAATAATATATCTTTATGCAAAATACATTTTTTTATTTCCTTAAGAGTATAATCCATCAAGTGAAATATCCGAATCAAAGAATATTAGCAGTTTTATAAATGAACTCTAAAAGCACAGACCTCACCACATTAACCCCTGTATTCCAAGTATTTATGTACTTTGGTAATTCAAAATAGATAATTCAAAATAGGTGTGCAATAAGCCAAAGAATAAATGAATGAAACATGTTAAATATGCCTGGCTATTATCTAAAATATTCTCTATAGAAAATATTCCAATTTATTTTACCCCAGAAAATCTTTTCCTACAAACAACTAGCTTTTTTTTAATTTGCTAATTTGGCATATTATCTCAATTTTCTAATTATTAACAAGATTTAACACCTTTGGAGAGTTTATTTACTAATTGCATTTTCTCTTGCTGTAAACAGTCTATTTAAAATGCTTTGAGCATAAATATGGTAAATAAATATACCATACTTTTCCAATCTGTCATTTTGCTTTTAAAACCTCTATTGGAGGTTTTAAAAATAAATCAATAAATACAATACCATAAATCATGTCATTGATATAGGTAAAAGAAAAAAATCTATGGCTGAGTAGTATTCCATCATGTATATGAACCATGGCTTCTTCAGCCAGCTGTCTATCAAAGGACACTTTGGCTGTTTACTAGAGATTCTTAAGTAAATGATATTACTGAGAATGAGAGCTAACTTTTTTAATATTTTTATTTATATTATTTTATTTATATTATTTCTTTTATTCATATTATTTCTAAATTACTTATTAGTAATTCTTTCTTTACCCTATTATCTAGTCTGATTTGTTCAACACTCAACTTACAAATAGTTAGATCTATTGCTGGAATTATTTCCATTCATCTCTTTTCTGCTTTTGATAATATATTATTATGCCATATATATTACAAATTCTTTATTTTGATTACTATCTATTTAAGTATTTCTTGTCTTCAATAGTTTCTCTAACAAATACCTTCTTATCACTGTTCCCTCAACAATCATTTAAAACTTTCAGCATATTAAATATATATTCTAACCCAGGAAATATCATTGTGACTATTTAGCCTATAAAACCAAGAACTGGATTTATCATATAACGGAGGGGCAGGACACACGTTGCTCCTTGTTAAACCTGCATTTAAATCTCAGCAATGTCACTAACAGTGCTAATTTATCTACCCTCTCCTCCCTTCCTTCAATTCTCTCTTAAACTATGGAAAACACTAACGTTCTTGGTTAATGAGCACGTAAAACACATACACATATGTAGCATAAAGGGTGGACTTCACAGAACCTACCATATTTTGACATTTTATAATACTTCTAATAAGCTGCCATTAAGTAAGCATTATGTCCCAGGAAATGAAGATTAGAGATTTTCACAGATAAAGAAAGTATTCAAGGAAAAATGACAAAAATGACAAACTGTTACAATCTAGGCTGTTTGCAGTATTTGATTAATGTACTAGGTGAAGTTGACATCAGAAATCATTTACAAAGGATGAACAAGTACCAGAAGAAATAGTAAACTCCAAAAAATTCTACATATTTCCCTAATACAGGACAGGAGTGAATAAAAGATTTTATAAGAATTTCCAACAAGCTTAATTTCAAGAGGCATGATAAAGGATTCCAACAGCTTTTTTTGTGGATTTTTTTTTTGGGGGGGGGGGCGTGTTTTCCCATCTTATGACTTCACTGTGAGGCAGGCAGGTGGCCAGTGGGCCCTGCATGGGCTCTGAGAGAGTCCTGACATACATGCAGTCTCACCTACAAAAATCACAGATGGCCACATCACACTGACACTGTCTGTCCACCCAAAAACAGTGGACAGAGGAGTTCTATAAGCCATTTTCTTCATGATTTTATAACAAATATTAGAATTTGGTAGACATGGTACCTATACTTCCAGAATCTTTGCTGTCTACTGTTACATGTGTTCACAACTCATGTCACAACTACATAATTTTCTTCCAAAACTACAAGCAGTTGCTAACCAAATATTAAATGCTAAATGTTTAGTCCTTGCATACTATGCACACACTTGTAGTTTTCAATTTTCTATATTGGGTTTCTGACATGAAATCATAAAATAAATCCAAAAATTTGATAATGGAGTTTTAAATGAAAGCTTCCATTATTAAAAACCTTTTCATTCCAAAGCTATTACTTTCAACTTTTTATTAAAACTAATCATTCTTTGCCTCTTAAAAGGCAGATATATCTTTTCCACTGGAAATTGAACTCTTGTCTATAAGTAGGCATATAAAATTATTACAAAACAGATCTACTATCAGAGCTCCAACTGGTTCCTTACTACTGGCTGAGATCATACCCTAACAAACAGGTGCACATTTTTACTATCTTATTCAATCCCTCCACACAACCAAGAAAAACTGTTTGCTCTCCTCAATGCTTTACATTTATCTCTCTCTTCTTCTCCCACTAGAAGAGTACCCTTCTCTCAGACAGCCTATGCTTATAACTTTCTTCAAGACCTGGTTCAAAACTTTACCTATCTGGATGGAAGTAAATTTTACATCATATAAACTGAAGAGTTGAAAAACAGAGTACTGCCCTACCTTTTAAATTATTCATTCTGTCTCTCACGTTTGTTCAATTTACGTTATGAAATTAAGACTCACCTGTTACTAGTTACGATAAACATTTTAAACTCTCATTTTTATTTCTACTGATTTTAAAAAAGTGTTAGGGCGATAACTGAGATGGCTACACTTGATAACAAAAGCTATCATCTATTGATAAGTCAGGAATTTTTTCATGCATCAACTCATTTCATTTCTACAACAACCCTGTTTTCTAGGTGCTATCATAAAACATTCTTGAGACACAGAAGCACACAATGGTAATCTGTCACAGGTTACACAGCTTATGTGCTAATGCTTAACACACACCAGTGCTTTATTTTCCCGGGCAATGTGAAAGCACTTTACAAATATTAACTCCTTTAACCCTCATAACTACCCGGAGAGGCAGGTATTAGATCCATTCTACAGACAGGAAACTGAAGCCCAAGACTTGACAGTCACCCAGTGGACAGAGTGTGAGCCCAGGCAGTGTGTATTCAAAGGCCTCAAGCTTCACCACCATGTTATTCCACTTTCTGAATTAACTCCACAGCAATTAAGTACGTAGCTGAGATATCTTGTATTCAACTTCAGCAATGGTCTGTTGAGTATTACTTTTATGCATTCTTTAGTATGCTAAATATTTAAGAGTTTAATATAGGTATAAACAGTAGGGTACTAAGTGCAGTGAGAGGACATATATACTATTAATACCTAATTTGCTAACCCCATGAGGTTTCTGGTCTATCAGGGAGATGAGTCGTGGCCAAAAAAGATATATTGCAAGGAATAATGCACTTAAAGGCAATGAACGTGGTTCACAGAAAGCGCTAACATTTGGCAGAAGCCAACTGAGAAAGCTTTCCTGATAAAGCTGGAGCTGGAAGGATGAGTAAACACCCTTTAGATAATTCTATGGTAGGATTAACAACCTCATGTTTGTCTTTCCTCGCTGGACTTAGGTCTTTGAAGAACAGGGACTATTTTTATGTTTGTCTCTCTAGCACTCAACAAAGTCATCATTCAGTAAATGGCTATGGAAAAAGGGGTAGAGGGAATATTGTGGAAAAGCACATTCCAAGAAGACAGAACATCATTAGCTGAAAGAGAAAAGCATTTTTTAAATTTTAGTTGCTGCATAATGGGCAGTAACTCTGTGCTGTCCAACTCCAGGGGGCCCCACAGTAGTGCCTGCTACATCCCCTCTCAGGTAAATACAATGTGAACGGAGCCCCATGGAGTTGTGCCACAAGCAGCCCTGATGGCACGTGTCCCTGTTCACAAGCACTCAGCAAGGAAATGTTCTTACCAGCTTTGTTTTCCTCATTGTCATTCCTTGATAGGCCATGGCTATATTCTCGAAAAACTCATTTAAAAAGTTTATATTTTAAAAGTAACTTCCACATAACATATCACAGTAAAGGACAATTACACTAGATGCAGGGAGAAGTGTCCGTTTCACCAAGCAAGTAAGCACGGGCAGACTAGGAAGCCGGACCTCTGGGGAGCCAACTCTGGCTCTACCAGTTGCTTTGTGACCATGAGAAAGTTACTTCATCTCCTTCTGCCTAAATATTTTCATCTTAAAAAAGAAAATAATGGTATCATCTGAGTTATTATGAAGATTATGTGAATTAATACACGGAAAATCTTTCCAAGAGTGCCTGGCACACAGTAAGCATTGAACAAATGTTAGGTATTATCATTTCCCGGGTGCTGGCAGCTAGAGCGATTGCCAGTCACATGCTGCCGTGGAGAGTGACGACCGAGATTCCCCCAGTGCAGGACCGGGAGGTGATAAAAGCAGAGAGATAAGAATTGGTGGTCCCAGGTGAGACTGCTTAGCCATGTGGCTTTTTTTGTTGTTGTTGGTTTGTGTTTTTTTTGGTATGTGGGTAGCTCCCTGACTGGGAATCGAACCCAGGCCGCAGAGCTGACAGTGCCAGCGACGAAGCCTTAAACCACTACACCACCAGGGAATTCCCAGCCGTGTGGCTTTTGATACATATTCCAGGCCACACCAATCCAGACAGTGGTTCTAGTATTTAATAAAAGGCACAAGTAAAACCATGTAGTACTACCAACTTGAGTTTAGAAGTATCTGCAAGACTTGGCTTTTTTTCTGTCTACACTTAGGGAAATTAAATTTTAAATGTGGAAAAACATTTTGGTATTTTCTGATGAGTACAGAATTTCCTCCTGACAATGGAAGTCTTCTTTGTGAAGTGTTGCTACTATTAATATTTACTCACGTGTTAAAACCAGGGACATGAGCGTGAAGTCATTCAACTTAGATGGCACTCTTTACTTTGAGCTTAAAATATAGAAGAGGGAAATATGAATGGGTAAAAAAGGGAAATGTTTCATACAGAAGTCACATGAATAACTTCAAAGAATTCATGTTAACAGACTTCCGTCATCTCATTGACAACTCGCTCAAGGAGGGTGTCGCAATACTACTACACAAACATAATTAGGTCATAACCCTCACTATAACTCTGCAATGCCAATGTCACCAAAAATAAAACTGGAGGCAGAGGTGGGGGGGAGGGTGCACACAAAATGTTAATGTGTATGAAACAAGGAAAGAGAGGAAGTCAAATGAAGTTTTACTTTCTGTGTCAGTTTCATACCAGTGGAGAGCATAAATCCAATACAGAAATCCTGCTTAAAAAAACAAATGAAAGTGAAAGAAATTGGGTGTGTGTATGTGTGTGTGTGTGGGGGGGGGCAGCAATAGAAAAAACTAACTTAATTGCAAAAAAAAAAAAAGTATTAGCTGATTATTTAAAAATCTGGCTGATTCTAGCTAACTATGCTTACCTTAAATGAAATTCTTTTTGATGTTAATGCATACTTGCATGATGTTTTGATCAAACAAGATCTGACATTTGCTTGGCACCGAAGAAACAGAATGCAAAATGCTGTTGTGGGGGGGGCGGGGGGAGAGGAATGTGTTATTTTTAGAAGAATTACCCAACAGTCCATAACATACCAATTACAAGCTGGAATATGCAGCTACAAATTGTGTTCCGGTAGAGGGAGTACTAGAACAGAGGCTGACAGAACAGAAACTGATATAAATCTAAGATTAATTCAACAAACCCCATGCTATATAAATTAATGTCAATTCTCAGTTCAGATTTTGAATACTGGTGAATATCTGAATTTATAGACTTCATGATGTATCCTCCATGGGCACTAATTCATTGCCTATAACAAGCAATAACTTAAGTGCTAACACCATCGAGAAAGAGCTAAATTAAATTGTTTTTTGGCTGACTACGTATATGCTAACAGTGATAACAGTACTATGTTCTTGTAATTTGCCCTTTCTGGACAATTTTGTGTCTTATTTATGAGAGATACAAGGTCCCAGATAACAATCAAATAAAGAAAAACTGTGCAAATTTGCATTCTTACAACCCTGTTGTACCTAACCATATCTGAAAACTTTGATTACAGGTACAATACTGCTAAACAAACTTTGCAAAATGAGACTGTGTGTAAAGGACATAAAAATAAGGTTATCTCGTAGAATACAGTAAATCTGGGGACCACAGATTTGCAGTGAAAGGGTTCAAAACAGAATGAGCCACTTTGGTATGTGGATTACTTTGAGCAGAGGCAATCCTGACCCTGCAGGCTCAAGAGAAACCTCTACTTCTCCCTTAAAGAATTTAAATTGTTCATAATAAGATTTATTACCAGACAACTTTTATGACTGATCTGTATGGCAGGGCTAACATCTAATGACTACCTATCTGCTGTTATCATCCTTTGAATGGCGTTTCCCCGCTCAGAAACCCCATCATGCCTTACCTCATTCTCTGCTCAAAATGCCACAATCGACACCTCATTTGTTTCTGAACCTTTCATATACGTGGAGTCTCTCTCTCTCCTGGTGTATGTGGGGTTCCTGATATACATAAGTAGTTAAATTTGGGTTTCTTTTGTTAATCTAATCAGTCTCATATAAATTTAATTGCTAGACCAGCTGAAACGTAGAAGGGTAGAGGAAACTTTCCTCCTTTCCTACGGTGTCCTATTTGAAAGTTAAGTCTTCAAGTCGGAAGAGTTTGAGTGGCACTGGTAATAGGGCAGGGACAATGGTCTGGTCCCAGGACTCAAGTCAAGGATAAGAGCAAAACAAACCAGAGGAACCAAAGGAAGTTTTGGTGAAGCCAAAAAACTAAAATATTGCCATGTTCACAACAGGCACTCAATAAACTGATGTTGCTGTAATTCATCAAGGAGAGTAAACCCTTAAACTAAAACAAATATAAATAACTCTGATTTGAGATGTTTCTATCTTTCACTGTATGATTCATTTAATACGGGTTAACAACTACACACAACTGCTTAATATCTTTTATCTTTTGCAGAAGTTTGTGTGGTAGGGCCCACTAATTCTTGCGATTCCAAAAATTCACAGCCACATGCTATGTTTTACCCACCCTGCAGCAATCATCACAGCCAAGGATTTCTAATACTACAAAATCCAAAGAGCCAAGAGCTTTGGGGAAGAAAGTAGAGTTTAAAAGCAGAATGCAGGTCGGGGGCAAGCCAGATTCAAGCAATGCATCATCTGATCACATCATTTACAAACCTCTAGTGACTGTCCCTGCATAGGCATGACCAAATAAACACTATTCGGCCTCCCCCCCAACCCCCCCACAAAAAAACAAAACTTTTTTGTGACTGCCACATTGCCACACTTCGCTCACTTTATGCTTCAAACACTGTCACAGAAAGAGGTTTTGTTATTTTAATTCTGACTTTGTACCAGTTACCTTGTCATTTAAGTGCTGTAGGCTATAGCCACGTCCAGCAGAAGGGAAGGACCTGCTTCACACTTACTTCAGAGTCAGAAGGATGAAGTGAGATAACATATGTAAAGTAACTGCAGGGTAGCCAGTGACTACCAAAGCACTAAATATTAGTTCCTTTCCCAGCTTGCTCTACATCCTGAACTCCTACTCACACTTCAAGTCCCAGTTTAAATAATTCTGTTTCTGTAAAATATCCATAATCCTGTGTTCTCTTTACTTTCTCCCCAAAAAGAACCAATTGCCCACTCTTCTGTGTGTCCCACAGCACTTAGAGAAACCTCTGTTGCACTGAAATGCTTCTGGATGGTCTTTCTGTTCCATTAGAGAACGAAAGCCTCCAGAGTGGGATTTTTATCTAATTACTGACTACTCCAAATCTGACAGAATCAATGATGGAACTTTAATTACCATTTGTTGAATAGAAAAATGAATTATTTCATTAAACTGTTGCAAACTAAAACCCTTAAATGGGCTTTCAAATGTTATATAATACCTATTTTTTAAAAAAAAAAATCCTAACTAGAGTGGTACCCCACCAGCAATGGAATTATTTTAATGATTCTACTTACTATACATTAATTTAATTCATTTGTTCAACAAGTGCCTCCTAAGGGCTAGGGATACATCAGTGAAGAAAATGAACAAAAAAACCCTGTCCCCATGGATCTTATACTTACTAGAGGTAAATTTTAGAAGAAACTATCATTGCAAATTGTCAACATTTACTAAGTATCAAAAAGACAAAACAAATAAAAAACAAAACAAACACTATACAAAAAGACTCCTGACTACACATAACATTTAACTACTTAAAAAAGTAGCATGAAATTAACAAAGATTTCGTGTATCAATTGAACAAAACTGAGTTAGCGCCCCTAAAAAAAATGCTCATGTTAGGAACCCATTTGCTTGTGGCTAAAAATAATTCTTGTTACTTCTCTTTTGGGAGGTTAGCATTTTATGTGTATAATCATACTCTTTGCATAAATCTTAATATGCAATGTGTTGTTCAATGTGGTCTATTACAAAGGCTGTTTATGACCTTAAAACATTCCTCATTTCTTAACTGAAGAGGTTTTATGAAACTTTGTATCAGGGGTTCTATTCTAAGGTGTGTTTTCCCCATGAGTGATAGAGGCCTTAACAGGACTGGATCAGGACCATATCCCAACTGGTTACAGTGTCAGGCAAGCAGCCCAAGCACCACAGGACCCAGCTGTGTGACACAGGCATCCACAGTTCTTCCACATCAACCTTTCCAATCTTGCTTCCTGCTTCATCCTCTTGGTTGCATTCAGCCTGTTTCCCAAACATGCCCTAAGCTTTCCTTTTTTTATTCATTCCCTGGCTTATGTCCTTTCCTCAGTTTTACAGTCAAAATACTACTCATCAGCACACCATTTCCATCAGGAAGAGTTTCTGGCTTCCTTCAGCTCCCAGTACCAGTAACCGTACCCTTTGTACCCTTTCTGAAATGATCAGCGCTCTCTGAGAGCCTTTCTTACAGAGCTTAGCAAGTTCTACCTTGCTTCAGTTCCACCCTGCCACCCTTACTGAAGTATAAATGCTCCTTGCCATTCTGCTCACATCTGGAAGGGGACCTCACACACAACAAGGGCTCAATTTTCCTATCAGATAAAAGAGTCAACATAATATCCAAATACCCAATACTTGCCAAAGCTAAACACAAGAAGGCTTCATTTAGAGATCTCTGCAAAACATTATTCAATTCTGAAATCACAGATAAGATTCTGTCTCACTAAACAAATCTTGCCACCTAAAATTGTAATTTCTACGTCAGAAGAAACAAAAAAGGTGGTCCAAGTGTCCCAACCACAAATGATCATTTGACTTTAACACCAGGTTATTTGTTGAAGGGTCCTGAAGGCACAGATAGTTCCTATACAAAGAGGTTTTACTTCAGCTGTATTGATTGATCATTCTGCACTTCAAATTGCCAATTTAACATTTTACTGACAGCCTTGCCCTGCTTCATTTATTAACAGTAAAACAAACAAAAGGGAGGTCAGTAATGACAGCTTTGGGATATAAACTGCAGTGAGCTGGAGTTTAGACTCAAGGTTCCTTCAGGTGGAGTTGTATAAACGGGGCTCACTCCCCCTGAAAGCCTACAGAGAAGGGGTGAAAAGCCCAAATGTCAAACAAGTAGTGAACGAACAGATCATCAGGAGACCTAGCTTGAAAGGGCTTTCAACAAGGCCCAGACATAGAGAAGAAATACATCAGTAGCACCCTCAAGGAAACAAAAACTGAATTATGAAATGAAATGTTTAAAAAACAGCAGTGTATCTTAGAAAAACTACTAATGAAACTTTCAACCCTCCACTTTTCCTCAAAAGTGCTTTCTAATAATACTGAGCACATTCCAAACAGCTTCTGTCTGCCAAGAACTTGCCAATTGTACCTTCCCTGCTCAGCAACCAGGGTGAAAAATCAATGCCCTGGGAACCTTAATTCTGTATTTTTTAAGTAAATTGCAAATACCTATCTTGCTGGGCATTTACCCACAGGGGGAGTAGCTCCTACATGAATTTAGGAAGTGAACATGACCTTTAATAGATAATTGGCTTCCCAATGCAGGAGAGGCAAAACAAAGAGGAAAACAGGTGAATATAGATTTAAAAGAAAAATAAAAAAGAGGAGTAAAGCATTCATTTGGGAAAAAGATGAAAGCAAAGGCCATACAAAAAGCCAAAGCAAAAAGAGAAAAAATATATTCCACCTAAAGATAAATGACTATAGAAGGAAAAGAGAAAGGGTATAGTTTTTGAGTCCAGAATTACTTAACTTTAAAATTAACTTACTGTTACTTTAAGACTGATTGGATTCGAGTTTGGAATCCTAGAAAAGGAAAGGAGCTAGTAGTGGAGAAACAACTCAAGAAAATGCAGGGCAGTAAAGAGACCCTCCCTGGTAAGCTGTACAGCAGCATCAGGTATGGCTAGATCAAGGGAATGCTGGAGATGAGTGGGCTTCTTGGAAGTGTATAGAGGCAACAATCAGGGGGATTCACTTGTTCGTGGGCGATCAAAGATTCCACGTGGGTTTGGGGGAGACTACAGCGAGCCCTCCCACCCCTACTCCCTAACCCCCTTGGGAGCCTTAGAGGCCAGACTAACGGGCTCTCAGGACAAGAGAAATGGAGGGAGTACTCTCGGACCTGGCAAGACTCGACGGGGACTCGGGGACGAGCAGGGGGCAAAAGGAACAGAGGGACCAAGGTCAAGGGCGGTGACGCCGGGGGCCCCTGGGTGCCCTTCGCAGAGCCCGAACTCACCGATTCCAAGCCCTACGACCAGGCGTCCCGCGAGCAGGGTCTCCTTGTTGTTCGCCGCGGCCAGCACCGCGGAGCCGGCGGTGAAGAGGGCACTGGCTAGTAGGATGGCGGCGCGGCGGCCAAAGACGCCGTTGAGGGCCCCGCCAGCCAGCGCTGAGACGGCAGCCGCCCCCACCGTGCTGGACACTAGCAGCTCCTGCCACAACGCGTCCAGGCTGAGCTGCCGCTTGAGCAACAGCATGGCCCCAGACACCACCCCCGTGTCATAGCCGAACAGGAAGCCGCCCAGCGCGGAGAAGACAGCCACCACGTACACGAAGGCGGGGGTCTCGTCCTGCTGGAACTGCTGCCGAGCCGCGCGCTCCAAGTCCCCGACGCTGCCGCCACCGCCCGCGCCCGCGCTCTGCAGGCTGCTACTCGACTCGGCGGCCGCCAGGAGGCTGCGCTCCCCGGCCGTGCTCGCCGCGTCCGGCTCTTGCTGCTTCCTGCGCCGCTCGCCCTTGAGGCTGCTCAGACTCCGCAGCGTGTACTCCACATTCTCGCTCGCCTTGCGGGACATAAGGCAACAGGGGCCCGGGGCTTCCCGGGGAGACGAGGCAGGAGCAACCGCCGCCGCCGCCTTCCTCCTCCCGACTCCCGCTCCGGATGCCACGGCAGCAGCCGCCGCCGCGGCAGCTCCGGGGAGAAAGTTGCTGCTGGCCGAGTCCCGGCGCTGCGGAGTTGGATCCTGGCGGGTCTCACTCGAGACTCACGCCCCGCGGCTGCCGAGCTGGCGCTATGGAGCGGGCGGGAGGCGGGGCCGCAGGTCACGTGCAGCCCCGGGCCAGCGGGGCACAGCCGGGGAGATTTCCCCGCCCACTCCCTGGGCGGGGCCCGGCTCAGCCCGCCCCGGACTCCACCCCCAGGTAGAGGGCAAGCTCTGATCTAGGCTCCTTAACTTAGGGCTCTGACATCTGTAGGGAATTAACCCTGGCTTTGGGGCTGCAGCTGCGGAGCAAGCCAATGTGAGAGAGCCAACAATAGGCTTCCATAGCGGAGAAACAGCCTACAATGATTGCACGGTTTGGGAGGCTAGGGAGAGAGCTCCTTAAAACATCCTGATTCTCCTTTTAACAGCCTGGATATGGCCCAGGCTGGAAAGGGCCTAGAAAAACATATTCTGGTATGGTACATAGCAAGTACACTTCATTTTATAATATTGTGACATAAATAAGTTTGTTGTGGACCATTTCAGGACTGTGTCTTCCCATTTCAATATCTATTTTCCTCTCATTGCCAGTCTCTCCTCAATTTCTGCGTAAAGGCATGGTACATCTCGGTGCTTTGAGGGCAGCGATAATGTGTCACCCCACGTGAATCATAAAATTCCTTCCATGGATCCCTGATGTGTAAAAGAAAATTCGTATTTATACATTTCACTCTTGTATAACCAGGTAGTTTCCAGAGGTAGAAAGTAAACCAAAGAATCTTCACTTGCCTCCCCCAAGATGCTAACCAAAAAGAAGGATGTCTTCTCTGAGAAATCCCCACAGTTGCCTTCCATCTGCAGGGGCAATTTGAAACCAGAACATTCTTTGCGACCAGTTTTTAAAACTATTGAGCTAATTGCCGGTTGTTCCTTGTTTCTTTTGTTGTTATTGTTGTTGTCGTTTCTCCCTTTGTTTCAAATCATTTGTAAATCATTCAGAAGAGAAATATGTCTTTGTCCCTCTGATTTGTTTTTATTCTTCAGGCTGAGGGCAGGAAGTAAAGCATCATATGACTCTATTCATTACAATTCCAGTGCTCTTTTCTTTCCCTTATTTGAACAAAAGTTTTCTTATCCTGAGGCCTATTTTTCATGTAGTCTAAAACTTATTATTTTTAGAGAAAAGGATTTTGTCATCCCTGTTTCAATAAAATGTTATATTAGAACTTGTCAAAATTGTTTTCATTGGGATTATCAGTAATGATTATCTCCCATAACATAGCACTTTCCAACAACATGGAAAAATGAATTAGTGAGCTCAGCGGGCTTAACTTTTTAAACATTGTATGGCTCCAAAGCAAGGCTCGCTCTTCATTCTCAGAGATTAAACAGAGAGAGCTTTTAGCTCCAGAGCAATAAACTCCTTAATATTCAGGGTCAGAAAAGATTCAGGTGAGAGTGTGCCTTTTTCCACGCCTGCATAGTAAAACTGCGCCACCTGGTGATAAAATGGTTCACCGCTTCTGAAGAAATCCTCTCCCCGATGAGATCAAGCTGGTTGTGTTGACGGTTCCCTCTTCAGATGATACAAACAGCCTTTTACTCCTAATAGGTGTAGTGAGCACCTTGCCTCCTGAGCATCCATTGCCGGAAATTCAACTTTGTGTAGTGGAACACTCAACTTCTGAAAATGTCCTGCTCCATATCATCAGGGCATTTTAATACCTACAGTCAGGTTACATCTAAAATATGACATTAAAAAAAAAAAAAAGCATCAGAGAGTTAAACAGAGTTCTTCTCAGCCTGTGGAGGAAGCCAAATTTAATTTAACAACACAGCGTGAGTCAAACATGGAGTTTCCCATATATGGAATATAAAACTGAAAGCAACAAAGAAAAAAAAGAAACAAAAGAAACAAACAAACAACCCATGGACACAATCAATAGTTTTATGTTTATTTGGGGATGAGTGGGGAGGGGAGGGGAGAAGGAGGAGGGGTAGGAGAGGAGGGAGGGGGAGCTACATATAAGGTGAGGGGAAGAGAAGTCAACATTAGGAGGTGAACTTATTATACAAGTTGACAATACACTGTAGGATTGTATGCCTGAAACTTATGTAATCCTTGCTAACAGATGTCACCCCACTAAGTCTAACAATAAAAATAAATTTTAAAAACATGGAGTTTCCAAAGTGTGCTCCAGCTGCTGATTTCAGTGAAATGAAAAGCCCATAGGCTGAGAATCAGAAGACATGAATCCCAATACAACACTGTTTTACTGTACAACATTTGACAAACCATTAGAATTTTTTGCCTTGTTTTTTAATTTGCTACAGAGATAATGGTGCAACTACTCACTAAATGAAGTAAGCATGAAAAAAGGTATTTTGAAATATAATTGCCATTTCAGAGTAAATAATAATTACAGAATCACTATTGGACATGATTGGATAAAGAAGATCATGATAATGTCACCTGATCTGGTCCCTGATGACTCTCTTCTTTACCTGAAGAGAAAGGAAATACTGAAAGGAAGAAATTTTGATAACATTCAGAACATAAAGGATCATAAGACCACAGCTGTGATGGTCATTCCAGAAAAAGAGTTTCAAAATTACTTTGAAGGGTGGACTAGGTGCTGGCATCCCGTGCATAGCTTCCCAAGGTGAGTACTTCGAAGGTGACCATAGTGACATTCAGCAATGAATGTAGTACCTTTGCTAGGATGAGTTCCCAAACTTAATTGTCAGACCTCGTAAAATACAGCATAGGAAATGCAGTTAATAATATTGCAATAACTATATAGGGTCAGGTAGGTACTACACTACTCAGGGCAAATCACTTCATAAGTTGTATAAATGTCTAACACTACACTGTACACCTGAAACTAATATAAAATAATCTTGAATGTCAACTACAATTTTAAAAAAGAGAAAAAAAAGCATCATTACTGGTTTGCAAAGTGAGTTCAAAAGCCCCAGTTTTACATATACTTGCTTTACAGCCCCCAGGAACACTAATGACCCACTGTAGAAAAGGGAAAGGAGAGCGTTTTAGCTGTACTGCTACAGGTCTCGATTATCAGGCAAGGACATTCGTTACCAATTTAATAGAAGCCGTTGTTGAGAGGGGATGGCGGGGTTGTTAGCAGAGTGTTTTCTTTATGTTTGTGGGATGTTTGTTTTTAATTTCACAAAAAATGCATACTTGTTGTAAAGCAGTCTAACAATAAAAATAACAAAACATTTCTTCCTAATCATCTCTTCCACCATAACAGTTCCCTTTCCCCAGAGATAATGCTTCCTACCGCTTTGAAATGAATCTTTCCAGAACTTCCCATATGCATGTATATGTATGCATTTATATGTACTATTTATTTTGCAAAGGAAAGAAAACCCAACTCAAACTGATTAAACCCAGATCAAACTAGCAGCAGAGAGTGAGGATTTACCAGCTCTTGTCTCTGAAAAGTTTATATTAGAATGGTTTCAAGTACAGCTGGATAAAAGACTCGAACAGCAGGATGTCACCAAGAGAAGATTTTGCTCCACCTTCACTCCGCTTCTTGCTACTTAGGCTCCATTCTCAAATTCCATGTGGTGGCCCATTGGCTACAGCAAGTTCCATTCTCTATATCCTATTCCACCATGTTTGAGGGGTAGGAAAAAGAGCTTATTTTTTCTCTGAAGTTCTAGCAAACTTCTAGTGTATCTAATTGGATCTGTCAATTATGTGCCCATCCCTGACCCAGTTACCATAGCTGGGAATTTACAGTTTGATGATAAGGTGAGAGCCAATCAGTGCCCATATCTTCAGCTGTTAGTGGAAGTAAATCATATGGGCTGAGAATGTTGTGGGGGGGTTCCCATTAAAAATCTGGGGTACTGTTTTTCCAGGAGAAGGTAAATAAATACTAGGCAATAAAACCAACTTATTTAAGTTACCATAAGTAACTAGTAAAGTAAGATAGCATAAAAGCCAAGTAAAGAATTTCAAGGAGTAAATGGCTAAGAGAACCAAATGTATTGCCTAGAGATCAAAGAGAATAACATATGAAATCATTGAATTTGACTATTAAAAAGCCACTGGTGAAGTCCTGATTAATGTACATCATGGTCACTATAGTTAATAGTTCATAATCTATTGTATAATAGAAATTAGCTATTAGAACAGACCCTAAATGTTCTCACTACCAAAAAAGGAGTTAAGTTTGAGGTGATGGATGTGCTAATTAATTTGTGGTAATCATTTCACAATATATATATGTATAACTAAACCTCACATTGCTTACCTTAAATATATATAATATTTATTTGTCAATCATACCACAATAAAGCTGGGGAGGGAAAGAGAGAGAGAAAAAAGTCAACAGTGACTACTGATAATCAGAAGGTGGCTTTGATATGTTCAGAAGGTGGCTTTGATATATTCAGTAGTAACTGAATCCTGCCCTATAGATCGTTGCTTTTTTCTGTATATATAAAGTATAAGTCCTATGGCTTAGTTTTGAGGTATAATAATATGAACTTAGTAGTTTCCCCCAAATCTTGCCTTTCGTTGACTTGTTCTGAGAAGGAAAGACATGGAATGGGGGAGGTAGGAATGGAGGGTAAGAAGAAAGAATGATTAGCATTCCCTAAAGGACAATGCATTATCTAGATCTGCTTTCTATTGGGAGGCAGGGAGAAAGAAACACAAGAAAGCATGAGGCATGAATGATGTTTTAATACACATTGATCTTGCCTACTAATAACCATGACCCAACCAGAAACAAACCTGTAATATTGAATAATATCTCCTCCTCTTTTATGTGGGAGAGTTGCAATGCCTCTTCCCCTCAGAGACTTTTAAAAGAGCAATTTCAATTAAGAAGAAATTAGTGGAAATAGCAAACATACACTGCATTTTCTAGGAGTCTCTTAGTAAATGTAATAAAGAAGAGAATAGCTTAAAGAATTATCAGGATCAAGAGAAAGGTGAAGATGTCGGGCATGACTCGAATTTGTTCAGATGCTGAACCAAAAATAAGAAATTGCCATTTCAAGAGCCTTAGGGATGATTGGTAGAGCAGTCCCAAAGAGGCCTGGAAGGGTAAAAAGCAAGATCACTAGGGCCGAGGCTAATCTAGTGATAGGTAACAGGAGGAATAGTTCTTCCTTTGAGAAAAAGGCAAGAAAAAAAAAAAGGCAGGAAGTAAGAACATGATATTAATAACAAGAACGGAAAAAGAGTTCTATTAAATGGATAGTGTGGGTGAAGGATGGAGTGGACCTATCTGTTGGAGGCAGAAAGACCTAAGTTTAAGTCTTCATTCTGTTACTTACTTGACTATGTGACCCTAAACAATTTACTCATTTTTGCTGAGCATCAGGTTTCTCTGTAAAAGGGGATAATTATACTGTATCAGTATTTGTATGGTTTCAATTCTAAGTAAGAGAAACTCCACACTCAAACTCTTATACACTACAGAAATGTATTACTGCACAAATTCACATGTCCAGAGGTGGGCATCAGAAGTAATATGATTGATTGGTCTTTGAAAAGTGGTATCAAAAATCCAGATACTAGCCTCTTTTTTTTTTTTCACTCTGTTATTCTTAGTGTGCTAGTTTTTCCCTCCACTGGCTTTCCCAAAATGACAAAAGGGCCCCACCCTTTCCAGGCGTCATATTTTTCCAATTTATAGAGGAAAGCATAGTACCTATTCCCTATCCTCAAATGTAATAGATTCCATGTAGCAAAAGACCACATGACCATGTATAAAAATATCTAATAATGCAAAACATAGTGTACCAAATTGTTGCTAGAGATAAAAATTACAGTGGAGTTCAAATTTGATTACGGAATGTCAAATTATTCTTTATTGACTCAGATGAGTACCTGCAAATGATAACAGTTAAAAACAAACAAACAACAACTTGGCTTACAATTTCAAGAAATCCTTTAATTAAATAGCATCTAGTAATCTGAAATGAGGACAGTGGGGAGTATTTGTTTTTAAGTTGAATCACTAATGAAACTAATAATAACTCACCTTCTTTAATTGAGAATTAATTTAATGTGATATTGGTTCTTCAGTCTGTTTCTATCTTTTGGCCAGTAGTGAAAGATACTTTTCAAATATATTTGGTAACATGATGAACTCCTCACATGTCATTTTGTTTTAAATAATTCAGTAGACTTTGTTTTGCAATTTGAATCCAAATTGTAAACTCAGTTATAATAGGGACTCTGAAATTTTAAGCATAGTAATATTATGACCCTACTTGGCCAAATTGAGTGAATTTATCATGTTAAAACTAAGCAAAATAGCCAGCTGAAACAATTAACTTATATGTTATAGTTGGATAATGAAGTTATATAAGTAAATTAATAAATTCCTGTTTCCATATACTATCTTCTTAACTCAAGAGAATCAAAACATTTTAATTTGCTAATATAAATTGTGTAACTCATTGTTCATGTAAGTTATGTGGCATTAACAAACATTGTTTTGAAGGGTGCTTTTGTCTTCGTAGCTAGTAGTACTTGCAATGTGAAGTGAGATTATTTAAACTAACTTATGCAAAAAAAAAAATTTCAGCAAGAATGGCCAACCTCAATATTTCCAAAAGAATGCTATTGTAATTTTCTTCTAGATACGCTCTCATAATTTTTACAATGTATACCATTGAATATTTTTATATATCTCAAATGCACTAAATAACACTTGAATGATGTTGAACTTGCTTTCCTATCTGATTTTCATGCTGAGTCAATAAGTGTGGAACAGAGAGTCCTTACGGTGGAGGTAAGGGCATTCACTGCTCTCTTCCTGTGATTTTCTTAAACAGAGCACTCTTAGAAAAATGTGTCTTTAGGAGTTCCCTGGTGGTATAATGGTTTAAGGCTTTGGTGCTGGCACTGTCAACACTGCAGCCTGGGTTCGATTCCCAGCCAGAGAACTACCCACATACAACAACAACAACAACAAAAAAACCAAATATGTCTTTTGTAAGTGCAGTTAGAGAGGTTTTATCTGCACCTCAGCCCACAATTAAAGAAGAGTGTTTTTAGTAAATGAGAGCAGAACCTGTTTTCCCCCTGTTCATCCCTGAGTCAAGCATACTGCTGGCATTTACAGGGGTTCAATAAATATTTATTGCATGAATAAATGAATGTATATATGCGTGAATGATATCAGTTTGTATGGAATCTGTTTAACTTGGGTCCATAAGCCATCAATTTGCACATCTATACATAACATGATGAAAGAATGACAATTTGAGATAATACATGAGTCTGTGTAACACGTCACCTGACTCCAAACCTACATATAGCTCAATGTCAGATTTTAACTGAATAAAGCATATTTAAAGAAATATGTAACATAGATTATAGATTTTAGAAAAAGTAAATATACAATTTGTTGAGCATTTACTTTATAAAAAGTACTTTATTTTGTACTGTCTTTAATTGTTCTCATTCCCAGTGCATGTTCATATATAAAAGAGCTGATTATATAAATCATTATGTATCAAATTATTGAAAGTGACAAAATTTTGACCAAGTTCAGAGGAGAGAGAAGAGATCAACGGACTGAAATTTAAAATTTATAAAAAATAAAATGGTATTTTTTTCTCCTATCCAAAACTGCAACGTAGAAAAGAAAAAAAGAATGATCCTTATTCCTATCAGTACCAAAATTGTTGATGAAATGTCAGACCAAATTAAAGAATAAATAATTTTGTTTTCCTTGGATTTTATAGTCTACTTCATCTTTATATTTATCTGGCCTATGAGTAACCATTGTATGTTTTGTGATTTGTTTGGGGAGCCCCAGGTTGCAAGCGGCAAAGCCCAACTTCTGTGTACTAGCTCCAAATCAATAGACATGGTACCTAGCTACTAACCAGACAGCTGATGAATCTGCTTATCACTCTGTGGTTTTGCATGTTATTTTAAAGAAAAATTGTCAAATAAAATAAAAGTTGCATAAGCTCAAAACAGAATAAAAATACATACTTTGAAAATCTTTGAAAAGAAAATCTTGATAATTTTAAAGCTGGAACCTAAGTCAAATTGCTTATCAATCAATGGCCTGTCATCTTGAAAAATTACTCCCAACTCTATGCAAAACAAAGAAATGAACTATTTTAGCAGCTTAACACCAAAAAGAACTAGAAAGCTTCCAAGTGCAAAAAATCATTACTTAGAATGAAATGCAAGCAACAAATGCTGTTTCTCAGCTGAAAAGCTGATATAATTTTATCATTTTCTCTGAATTACTGAATTGTTATAAGGGATGTTTGGATGAGCATAGAAGAATTCAGTAAATGTGTCATTGCCACTAGGTAATGATGACAGATATACATCAGGGAGTTATTTTATTAAAAAAAAAAAAAGAATAAGAATGTAGTAGTGCACTGACAAGAAAAGCAAAGTCAATTTCTTCAATGTGATCTTTGTTTTGTAAAATTTCCATGAATTTCCATGCAGGAGCCCTGGGGTAATCACAGCTATTACTCATAGACCTACAGGCTAAGTGTAAACCCAGCTTTCAGTTATCATCCTAATGGATGAGAGATTCACGGTGTAAATGACACAGGCAGGTGCAATCAACTATATACTCATAATATTAAAGCTTTAGGTTTCTGTTATAGTTTAGGTATGTAAGAAAATTGCTTTGTGTCTTTATTTTAAAACCTCACATTCTTTTAAAAAATTACTTAAAATTATATTCTAGTACCACCTGTACTTTTTTAATCTCCCAACTTGTAGTAGGCATTTATCATACTTTGTAATCTTGCGATTTTTGGACACTCTCTGGGGAATTGCCTTGTATTATAAATGTCACTTTGCCAAAAGAGAAGCCAGAATCTCACTTTCCCAGCATTCTTTGGAGTTAGGAGCAGCCAATCACACACATCTGCACCGTCTTTGATATGAGGACGGGAGCTCTTTATGAAGTCCTTCCTTAGTGAGGGTGGCAGAAACAGACAGAGGAAAGACATAGTAGCTTGAAAATGTGGCAGCAGCAGTCCTAATGGGGATGGACCAGGTTCATACTTGGCAATGGGGACTCTGGTGTCTTTACGCAGCAGCAGCAGCAGGGTGTCCACCGTATTAGCTAATGGAGTAATTAGGATGCAGTTGCAAACATAGCCTCCAAGTGTGATTCTCTGGCCCTTTCAAACTTCTGTGATTTTTATGTGTGTGTGTGTGTGTGTGTGTGTATGTATATGTGTATATATATATATGTTTATATAAAAGATATATATTATATGTACATATATGATATATATCGAGAGAGTGAAAGACAGCAGAAATGAAAGTATATAGTAAAGTTCTCATACTGTATGTGAAGTGGTATAATAGTACGAATACAAGGGCTGTCTGAAAGTATCCAGCCACGTAATATGAAAAATAGAGGCATTTAAGGCTGGATATTTTTCCAGACAGTATGTGTGTGTGTGTGTGTGTGTGTGTGTGTGTGTGTGAAATTTATTAAACGTCACCTTAATAATGCTATTTTAAAAGCTTAAATATTTATATGTCTTGGTAAATAAAGAACAAAATTTTTTCCTATGTTATATGCTGACTTTATCATTATTATTTTAAGCATGTAAAATCTTTTGTCCATGAGGGAGAAGCTGCCCTATCAGCATTTTTTGTCCGGCTCTGTATTCTTCATACATGAGAAAATTAAAAACATTGCTTTTTTAAAAACCACAGATCTTTGGATTTTTATATTTTTACAGGCAGTTCAACTCAAATCCTGACTTATTCAGAAGTTGTAACTGAGTCATATAAGTATTAAGTATTAAAGTATACTAAATATTAAAAATTGAAGTTTATTATTATAATATTCATAAAAGTGTGTTCTAAGAAATGAGACACACAATCACACACACACACACACACGCACACACACACACGCACACATATATATATAGGATTCCTTCCAGAGCAAAGGTAACCAAAAAAAAAAAAAAAAAGCACACACATACCTTAAGTGCCTACAAACTATGAAGCACAATCATGTGGTATAAGCCACCAGGATCGGGATATAAGATTTCTGAGTAAGCAGAAGAATCAGATCTCTCTAAGTTGAACCAAATAATGTGGTTTACATAAGATGTAAATTGCACCGATAGAGGAACACAAGTACAGTCTTGTGCTGCATAATGACATTTCAGTTGATAACAAACTGTATATCGACCGTGGTCCCATACGATTATAATAGGGTAGAAAAATACCTATCGCTTAGTGACATTGTAGCCATTGTAACATTCTAGGGCAACACATTACTCCTGTGTTTGTGGGGCTACCAGTCGAGTAAAAGTATAGCACGTGAGGTGGAACAAAATGGCAGCTTGAGAGGGACCCCTGAAAAACTCCCCTGGAGATCACAACAAATAGAACATTTAACGAGGACTTCCTGTTTTCATTCTAAACTTTTTCTCACATTCCTATTGACTCTTAAATTCTTACATTTTTAGCTTGCAAATTATCTTGCCTCACAGTTCTCAAGGACATAATTCTCAAAATTGCAGACAACTGTATAGGTATACATGTGTGTTTCTTCTATGATATTAGACTCTTAAGATTCATAAAAAGAGGGATTTCTTCTTAGTCTTCTATGGGCTTGGTAGTGAGCTTGGCACAAAACACATTTTCAATAGGTACTCACCAGGAGCTTAGTAATAGCTGTTGAATGAACTCACACTCATTTTTTTTTAAGTAGAGCTCTTCCCCAGCCCTTGTGCCCAATTAATTCCAATATGAGAACTCCTGACTCTTCTGAATATTTCTCAGGAGGCTTTACGGCTCCTTAGGTGTTTGGAAAACATCTGACTCTCTCTCTGCTGTTCAGAAAATCTGCTACTCTGCTATGTCTTACTGGGCGCCTCCAATTACAGTAACCAAAAAGTCCTGATAATAGTTCTCCATGATTGTGGGCAGCTACACTGTGGGCTTATGGTCTAAAACTAAGCCAGATTTCACAAAAAGGTTGGGAAAACATGCTATGTTTGGAAAAGGCAACCTTGGAACAAAGGGTTGTCTACCTATTCTATTATATTTTATGTCACGTTACTTACATGTTTTATTCATTCATGAATCCATTTAACTATTTTTTTAAATTTTGTGCCTGCTGTATGCCAAGTACCATACTTGAGCTCCCAGCAGTGAAAAGGAGAGACACGATCCCTTCCCACATTGAGCTTAATTTCTAGTTGGGAAATTAATTTCCAGTCTTAAAAAATAAAATAATTCCAAGTTTTGATGTATGTTCTACAGAAAACAAATATAAGTACAGCTGAGACACAAAATAACGGCATTGAGTAGCCTTGGAGTAACATTGGAATGCTTAGAACTTTCTTTAAGAGGAATCACGAAGGGCCAAGATAATACTTTAAGCTAAGGCTAGAAGATGAGGAAGAGCTAGTCAAGCAGAGTGGGAGGAAGACCCTTCGTAGCAGAGGAAGCAGTATCTTCAGGAGACCAGAAGTTGGGCAGTTTGTCGTGTTCATGTAAGTGAAAGAAGATTGTGGAAAGATGGTGAAGGGAATTAGATGATTAGATGATTTCTCTAAATAGAAGGGTTGAGATCCAGAGTCTTGTATAACAGAGTGTTCCCCACTGATAAACTTTTACTAATAAAAGATTTGTTGATCTTCCTTGATGTTTTCCTCTCTTCCCTTGATCTTTTGAATTCTAGAATATGATGTCAAATTATTAATGGAGTCTTTAATATCCTTGCATGGCATTCTGCTCCTGCAAGTTATTGTATGGTAATTATAATCATTCATTTTTCTAGCTTAAAATAACTCAAAATATTTATCTTTATTGTTAATTGTGCTATCACAACTTCTTTGGGGCTTTTAAATGACTGCTTCTAAAATAATTTCTCTAATAAACTTTCCACTCATAAGTATTTGCCTACATATTCTTACATTTTCTTCTCTGTTCCACAACTTCCTGAGGGTTATAATTTTTGCTCATTCTTGTAGACAGACTATTGCTTTCTCAAATTATCTCTCATGCAAACTATAGCCTACCATGCCATTTTCAAGAGTATTTTAGAATTAAAAATAAATGTAATAATGCATTTTGCCTTTAAATTTTCTTATTACTGAAAAAAGAAAGACTTGAGTAGGCCTTGGAAGATTCTTTATCTCCCACCTTTATTTACCAACAAGCGTTTCCTTATTTATTTTATATTATAAAAGATTTAACAATCTCATAATAATGCTTCCATTTCTTGATATTTTTTAAAATTTAAAATGGCCTAACTTTTCACAATACTTTATAGAGTCCATTTAGTATGATAAATGTCCATGTAGGCTTTCTTAGCAAACTTAAAAATAAATTATTTAAAACACACACACACACACACACACACACACACACACTCCACAATGAGGATTAGTTATCCCTAACTCCAAAAAGTAATAAAAATGTTATTGATGAGATTAAACTTTTAACTGGAAGTAAGCAATGTGACAAATCAAAAGACAGATATTTACATTGTTAAATTAAATTAATCCTCTTTTTACTCTACCATTCCTTGCAAACCCGTCCAGGAGAGAAGCAAAGGAAGGCAGTTCAGCTTCCCCAGTTACCTTCTGGAATCCTCCAGTCTGTCCGCTCTCAACTCGAGGCTGAGAGGAAATCTACACACACCTTCTTCTGTTCTTCCCCTTCATTTGCCCTGTCCTTTCTTGTTTCGGTAGTTGAATGATCCAATGTTTCCTAGTTTAAACATGTTTGAACATTTTCTTTGCTGCTAGTTGTCTAACCTGTTACTGAGAATAAATGCCTGAGCAGAAGTTCAGAGAAATGACGTTTCTCAGGCACTAAAAGGGAAAACACTGATCTGCATGTTAACATGGAGTTAAGGTCTGCTTGAACTGCACTCCCTCAGGCAGGTAAGGGACATGCTAATTATCTGAAAAAAGCAACGTTTCATTTCTGCAAGGTAAGTCATAAGACTTTGAAACATCTCCATAAATCAGTTGTTTTCTTATTATACTGCAAGTTTTACATTTATCTGCCCCAAACAAAATTAACAGCTATTTCCAAGCGCAAAATTCTGTTACAATGCTACAGAGACGCTATGATGAAAATTATAAATTTCGTTTTTTTAGTATCTTAGAAAAGAATAAGATTTCATTCATAAGAAAACACTTTATAAGAAGAAAATACTCCTATATTTTAAAGAGTCCTGTAAATAACACTACGTGTTTGATGCTTACTTTCTGTGGTTGTCCTTCTGAAGGACAAGAATATAATGCTAGATATTTTCTGGCATTGCATTCTTGCAGCCCTATGTTTTGCTTTCAATATACAGCTTTCATACACATGAAAGAGGAAAGTGCATGTTAAATAATACATTATAAACTAATTGTTGCTATTAAAAATACATCTACAGGTTAATAAATAAGTAAAATGGCACCAGTGGCTATAAAATAAAAAGTTCAAATGTCTCTCCTCCTTCCTCCCCCAGGTCAGAAACAAGAGGCATTCTGTGTACCTACTCTATCCACCAATTTCTCTTTCCCCGTCTACTTTTTAGTTTTTATTGTTGTGTTATTGTGTTGTTATATTGATAGCTAAAGTTTATGACAGTCATTAAAATATGTTTTTTATCCTTTGTAGAGTCATTCCAATAATTAAAAAACAGCAAACACAGTATTGCTGTAAAAATGATACTCTGTTGAATCAAGATGCATAAATAAATAAATTCAATCTTATATCATTAAATTTTCTTACTCTTAATGAAATTTCCAATCATCTTGTATTTATGAAATACTTAAATTTTCTCTAGATTTTAAAAAATTCTTCTGGATAAGACTTAGGTGGTCCCATTTCTTGTATCCTTGTTTTCGTTTTTGTATTTCTTTATACATTTCCTAGACTAATTCCTCAAATAATTTTTATGTAGTTTTATAGGAGGTAGCATTTATGATCTTCAAAGTTGAATGACTTCACAGACAATTGCCAGTTTCATAAATGCTCTTTAGGCACAAATTTCGGACATGTTTAATTTAGTTATCTCTTACATACCTTACCATAAAAATTTGTCTTTAAGGGAAGTTTCAAAAAAAATTATGGGAATAAAGGAAAGCCTGGTAATGGTGAGGTAATGTTTAATTCACCTCAAGGTAAATGAAACAATTCTGAGATGAACCAACTTTTGTAATTACTAAAAGGCATGCATTTATATGGCTAAAAGCCAAAAGGAAACAGTAGACATTACACTATTTAACCAGAAGGGTTGCTATTCTCTAAAAATTTGAACATTTTTTTCTAAAGAGTGTTTCTTTCTGTTTTCTCAATTTTTAGATAAGAACAATCATATCTTGTGCACAAATGCTTTAAATTCTTACCTCAGAATGACTTCAGCAGTAAAACTATCACTCCTACAATTCAATATTCTAAAAATAATCATTCTTATTGATATTTTTGTGAAATAAATTGTTTTCAGTCTGCAAGCTGAGAAAAATAGGTAAGTCATTCTACTACAATTCAAAAAAAAGAAATCTTCAAAGTACTGTAGTTCCCCCTCACGTAAGACCTCCAGTTGATCCCTAAATCTGGATAGTACTGAGCTCTCTTCCACTTCAGCTCTGCTACATTGACAGAGGCCGTCTCTCCAGTAATTTATATATTTTTCAGTTTAACTCTAAATCTATTTCCAAATCTGTGTAACTATTTCTTACTTGTAGTAAAAGGCTTGGTATCACTTGTTTCAGGGGATCCCTTGCTGAAGTCTTCATATAGACTCAATGCTTTCTGGCACAACAAATTACCATCAGTTGGACTCTATCTTCTGTTCATGTCCTCCACCCACTAATGTTAACACTTTTCCGTAAGCACTTGTCATGCACTGTGGCCACAGCTTGTACATTACCTCTTTATTCTTAATTTGGAATCACAAAGTCTACACAGACTTCCCACAATATTTACAACTTTAAATTGAATGATTTATTTTACTATTCCAAATAATGATTTGAAGGCAAAAGGTCTGAATGGAAAAAGTAACTGTTTGACTTCGAATAAAGTATTTCCTATAATCCCTCAGTTTCCTGCCTTGCAGGATTATTGTGGGGACTGAGGCCAATTCATGTAAGAGTCTGCCACAGCAGATACGCAAAATAAGTGGAGGCATTTTTATTATTATCAAATAAGTTAACGCCTAAAATAGGCATAACTGATGAGGTAGATAAGATTCCACTCTTTCATTAAAAAAAACCATCTTAGGCTTCTGTCTACACTTGCTAAAAATGATTAATCCAACACATTTCCTTCAAATCCTTATTGAAAGAGAAAAAGTATAAATTATCTAAATACAAAGAAAAGAGATGATCAATTTTTTAAAGTGATTTATGGGAATATAATTTTATTTAACATAGCCTTGTTTTTTGAGACATGTTCACCCATCTGTTTTTGTTTAGTTTTGTTTTTCCCATTTTAAGGTGATTGATGGTTTGAAGTCAAATTTACAAAAATATAACATGACACCTGCTGCTGCTAATTAGGTTGTTTGTGACCTTCATCATTGTTCTGTTGCCACATTAAGTGTTGCATACTAAATGTCTCATTGGCGGTAACCTGTACATTGTTGTTTAAATATTCGTCATCCTGAAATCTACCATTTGGTAGTGGTAGTAGTGATTAATTATCACTGATTTTTAGCACGAGGAGCTAGAATTCCTGTTACAAAATGAAGGCAGGGAGGTAAATGAAGGTTGTCTGAAAAGTATCCAGCCATGTAATATGAAAAATAGAGGCATTTATGGCTGGGTTTTTTCCGGACAGCCTCATATATCTGGGAGATAAAAGATATGTAGAGGATGCTCACTGTGTGTCTTTTGTTGCTACCAGGACCAGTGAAACTTGTGGATGGAAAATTGCAGCAACCGTGCTCTGCGAAGCACAAGGAAATTAAGGGCACAAACCCAATGGAGATGAAGGTCTGAGTCACCTTATTAGTCAAACAACATATAACAGCCAAGCTGCAGGTCTAGGGTGAGAGACTTTTAAATTGGTGATGGAGGATAAATAATATCTGTTATGGCCTTGGAACCAGGTGTAGGATTGCAGCTTGTTTCACTAACTTTCTTACATTCAGTCTTTGTACGGATTCCACCTGGCCACCATATTGATAGGGATTCTATTACTGACTGAACTTAATGGAAGGAAAAAGGAGATAGGAATGGTAGACACAGCAAATGGACTGTATCAATCCCCATATTCTGATCTTAGCTGCGGAGACCAGTTCCCACAAAGACTTCAGCAAGCGCTCCTGTGCAACCTGACAGCACTGCCTCAGGCCAACGCTGGGTACCTCTACTTGCAGCCGGAGGGCTTCTATTAGACCTAGTTATTAGGTATCACACGACTCTCAGAATTCATGCTTGTGTAACTAAGAAGATTAGAGGTGTTAATGCCCTGTGGCTGATCCCTTGCAAGTTTTCATATATTTTCACAGAACTGAGCTCCCTGTCTTCCAAAAGTGGTAGCCAACTCAATGTGTATTCCTCAATTTGCTTTTTCTTCTCTATTTTCACTCTCTCTGACTCTCAATGCTGTTTCCTGAGGTCACATTCCCAAATACATTTTTTTCAAATATGCTCTTCTCTCAATTGCTTTTTTGAAAGAACCCGGATTAAGACAAGTATATAATTTATATTTATTTACAACCTATTGGAAACTTACTGTGATTCAAAGATTGCTTTAACTTTTTTTTTTTAATTCATTTTTATTGTTAGACTTATTGGGGTGACATCTGTTAGCAAGGATTACATAGGTTTCAGGCTTACAGTTTGCTTTAACTTTTTTTACGTACTTTAAACTGATAAACTTATTTATTCAAAAGTGTGTACATCTGCACTATTTAAAAGCAAATACCTGATATTATATCATTTCATCTATAAATATATTAATATAAGGCCCTTAAAAATATAGCTACATTTCCATAATCACAGTTCCCAAGTTAATAATATTTTATTAATAATATCTAATGTCTAACATATTTTGTTTTCCCTAATTGTCTCATAAATGTCTTTTTACAGGTACATTATTGGAGTTAGGATTGTAATAAGGTCATACATTGTGTTTAGTAGATATGTGTCTTACAACTCTCTAATCCTTAGCAGTTCTCTCTCTCTCTGTCCCTCTCTCATCCATATCTCCCCCTATTCCTTTCATTTATTTACTGAAGAAATTGGCTCACTTGTCCTACAGAATTTTCCACCATTCTGGGTTTGGCTGATTATTTGTTTAAGATTCACTTTAAATATTGACCTTTAAAATATGTATATGGCTGTCCAGAAAGTATCCAGCCATGTCATATGAAAAATAGAGGCATTTATGGCTGGGTTTTTTTTTTTCCGAACAGCATATATAAATTTTCCCCTAAAACATTTGCTTTGCAAAATGTGTGTTGTTGATGACTCTGGGAATATTTTCTATCTCTGCTTCCTTGGTGCTGACTTTCTGATTTCCAACTTTAGCACTTTGCATTTTCTAATGTGCTGAGTGAGGCAAAGGAAAACACTGCCTGTTCACTTGAAGGAAAGAGTGACTTCTTTATTATATTTATGCTGAAAATGTAATTCTGCATAGAGTTATTTAGTTATTATACCTCATTCCATAATGATTGGAGGTGTCATACAAATGTGCATACAAATCAAGAATGTTAAAATAATGTATGAGGGAATTAAGGTAAAAAGGAACACTAAATTATAAGGTAGGAAAAATAAATATAAAACATCTGGTGTCATTCTGAACAGAATGATGAGTACCAAGATGCTTCACGTAAAACACTATTGCTCATTCTCTACGATTGTAACATGTCAAAGGTAGTACTGTTTGTTCACCCTGGTGTGACAGGGCTTAAAACAGTGTCTCGACCCTAGGAGGAATAAAAAACTAATTGTTAACTGACTACTTTATGCCCAATCACACAGTCTCAACCTGTGACTGATTGAAGTTATGTGAACCATACAATTTAAAACATAAATTAAATTATGTATGCATTCTTGGTATAGTCCTCCTGGGGATTAAATATAAAGACATTGAGAGTAGATAGCATGTAAGAATAAGTTCAGTATGTTTCAAGGGTTTAGGTTCAGGGGTAAAATAGGAGAGCAAGTTGTTTCTAAAGCCTAAAAATAATAATTACTCCTTTCCTCCATTAAAGAAACAATATTTGTAAGAGCATTGCAATAATGCAAGAGTAAGGGGTAACTTTAAAATAAAGTGGTGACTTGAGATTTTTAACTTAGTGATTGAAAAAAATATGTCCTGTGATAAACAAAGAACAATAGAGAGACTTCAGGTTATATTCATAGAAGTAATATATAGCTTAAGGTCATCCATAACAATGACTGAAATGTACATCTCTAATTTATTCAGATCGGAAATACATATTTCCCTGAATTACACTTAGATTTATTTTATAGAAAACAAATAACTTAAAGCTTATTTAAAAATAGTATAAAGTACAACACAGATCTTTTTTATTTGAAACAAAATTGAAACATAAAGAAGATGCTTTTTAAAAATCCAGGCAAAATAAAGTCTTAGTTTTTAGATAGAGTGGAATGAATGTACAGGTTTGTTTCTTGTCATAACCATTTAAGATTCAGGAGGATTAAATAAAATTGACATAAATATTTCAAAGAGGAACATTAACTTGAAAGTACTTTTAACTGTAAATTGCTATGTAAGTGTTTAATAAAATTGTTACTCAGCTCTTACTCTATACTTAGCATTGTCAGACACTGGAGGCAAGAAAAAAAAATCAGCAAACAAATAAACGGAACTTAGCAATTGGTTCTTGCTTGAGAGTTGCTGATGGGAACCCTTGTCGTTACAACAGGATAATGAACTGTTCTGGAAGTCTCTTACTTGTTGTCCCTTTGCTTCACTATTTGGATCAGAATATTCTGGAGATTAGAGATTTTAATTTTCATGCCCACACAAATGTTTACCAACTGAATGTATAATTCAAATGTGAATATTGACTTCTAGAGTTTACATATGTGACAGAGAGCAAAAGTAAGAAAAAATAAAACTATCTGCATGTAATGAGATAACTTCTATAGCATTAATACTTATCTAAGCCTTCTTGTCTAAAAATTAATGAAATTGAAACCCAAACATTTAGTAGGTTCAATTTATGAAGGAGCATTTTGAGTGGCATGACAAAACTTATGGGGTCAAATGTTAAGTGTAGTTGACCATACATTTAATTAAAAAATATATTCTATTAAATTCATTCCTGTACTCATTAATTCAACAAATTTTAGTTGCTTGCTACTAAAACCAAACACTGTACTTAGCTCTAGGACTAAAGAGGCCAAAGAAGCACATTGCTCACCCTCAAGCATTGATAATTTAGTAGAGAAAATGAAAGTAAATCTAGGATTACAATTTACCCTGATAGAAGCCAAATTAGGAAGAGGTATAGAGTATAGAGGCAACTTTAAGTGAACAAATGAGGGGCATCTAAGGCCTGAGGTTCTGCCTGGGGACATGGGGTGGGATAAAATCAAAGAATGCTTCATGAGGGTGGTGATACTCTAGTTCAGTGGTTCCCAACCTTTTCCCACTTCTGTGACCCTTTTAAACTCATCTGTATAAATTGTACTCCTTGTTTTAAAAACAGCTGTGTTTAAATACTGACAATTTTGTTCAGTGCCTATCTTAATGTAAAACAGTGGAAATGAGGTAATAAGTTAGGAAAGAAAAATTACTACACTAAAAGTCAAACCACAGATTTCATTTTACAATATTTGTAACACAGTTAAATATTGATAATGATGATCAAGTATTTAATGAACTTTTAATTTATTAATAATAATATTCATTTGTATTATCTGAAAAGTCTGTAATAATGGTTATGAAGATCAATAGCCAATTGAAATATTATCAGTGAGATTCTGGAGCTTGCTTTGATGCACTTAGTTTCTTGAAATCAGGCTCAAAAGATGCAAGATACAGTCTTAAACCTGGACTTCCATTAACCTTTTTGCGGTACTTATTTTTTATGAAGGTCTAAAAAGGAAAAGCTCTCTCCACTAGTTCACTATTATAAATGACAAGAGGTATTTGAGTGCCTTCTCACTGAGCTGTTTGTATTTCTCACTGACATCTACCCAGAAGGTAATAACATGCTTTCTTTTAAAATCAGAATTTAGAGAAGAATTGATTGAAAGTTCAATTAACTGCTATTTTTCACTGATTGATAGTTTGGTTTCTTTGAAGGATTCTTCATTGGAGGGATCTGCAATTCAGTTGTTTTCCACGTCTAAGGAAATACTTATAAAAGGACACTTTAAGACCTTCCAGTTGACTTACAATATTCTCTTCCATGTTTTGGGATAGGTGCAAGTCATTCTCAGATAACAAGCTGTGCAGTTTCAAAAACTTCAGGCTGACCTCTTTCAATACACGCTTCCCAAAATTCTAGTTTTTTAATCATTGACTCAATTTTGTCAGTTACTTTAAATATAGTGATGGAGCTGTTTTGAAGTCCCTAATTGAGTTTCCTTATTTCTAGAAAACTATCTGATAAATATGCAAGACTTTGATGCCAATCACTGTCCTGAAACTTTGGAGCAAGAAGGAAATGATGGTCTTCAAAAAATACCCAGACTTTATGTCTAAGTTCAAACATCAGTATAAGTACTTTGCCATGAGGTATCTACCTTATCTCTGTACAAAAGGAATGTGCCGTGAATGCTGTTCATTTCTTCACACAGCACTTTAAACAATCTGAAATTTTGTGGTTGTAACTTAATAAAATTTACAACTTTACAATCTCATCAAGAACATCTTTCAGTTTACTAGGAAGCGGCTTAGATGCAAGACTTTGTCTGTGAATGCAGCAGTGACTCCATGGTACATGGCGAGTTACTTCTTTAATTGGGTTGCATAGGCCTAGAAAACAGCCAGACATAGGCTTGCCTCTGTCAGTGCACACACCACAACAATTTGACCAACTAATGTCCTTTTCAATGAAATCATTGATTGCATTAAAAATACCTTTGTCTTTGGTATGCTCCATCAATGGGTAACAAAGCAACAGGTTTTCTCAATTTCATTTCCTACCAAGTACCTCCGGATGATGAGCAAAAGAGATAAATCAGCAACATCTACACTTTCATCGACCTGGATGGAAAAGAATTTACTTTTTCTAATTCTATATGCTATTACAGCTTCAACATTGTCAGACATTTCTTGAATTCATAGAGACATTGTATTGTTTGAAAAAAAGATAGTATTGATTTTGAGGATATGTTCTTCCCCAGACATACAAAAAAATAGTATCCTTAATACAAGGAGAAATTAAATCCTCAGTTATAATGAGGTTTTTACCACATTTAGCTATATGATAAGCAATAAATCCTCATCTGCATTCTCATTGTCTTTCCTGACATCATGTATGAAGTAACAGTTGGACACTTTTCTAAGTGCCAAAAATAATGCATTTCTTCTGTTGTTATACATAGGAGGTTTAGTTTCAAAGTGTCACATGAGTAGACAGGGTTTCATGCAACCATTGGATAATATTTCCTACACACAGCACATAAAAGCTTAGGACAGTCATCACCCCCTACAAATGAAAATCCATATTTAATATAAGCTTCAGAGTACTTCCTTTTCTTCTGTGTAGGACCTGAGGCACACACCTTTTGCTATCTCTGTGTGGGTGTATTTAGTGATGAGTTATCATCCACATCAAATTTTGGCATTTTAACCATTCCTGTCTTCAACCACTGATCCATAACTGACGTGCTTAAAAATTACTGACAATAATAACTGAAACTATGTTAAACATTAAATTAAAAAACTACTTGAAAAGAACACAGTTAAATACAATGCACTTACTCAGTCAATAACTAAACTGATCAAACAGTGTGGCTGCGGATGTATTTATACATTTGGGGAAGGTCTAGAAACATTGCAAATGGATTGTTCTGACACTACACAGTGATTGGTAGAAGAGGGTTGGGGAAAAGGTTCATAGCCTTGCCCCAACCAATCATCATTCCCTAATGTGATCTAATTTTGAAGTGTCTCCATCAACAGTGATTCAAACTTAACATTTATTGTTCCATAACTAATGTTTTGCATTTTTTATTTTAGTTTTTTGTCATTATTGATTATTTTTGTGTACCCCTGAATGGCCCAGTGTGTACCCCCAGATGTGCACATACCACTGCTTGAAAACTGATGCTCTAGTTTATTTTTAATGAATGCAAAAAAAAGTGAGAGTATTGTAAGAAAGGGAAAACTGCCTTGTACATAGGAAGACATCCAATAAATTCCACTTGGCTGGAATGCAGACTGATTATTGGATACAATAAAGGTAGAGGACACAATGGAAAGTGGGAAGCAAGTAGCATTAAAATCATTAGGCAAGTTTAAACTTCTCTTACATAGAGGCATTGATGGATTTTTAAGTAGAGGTGTGACATAATCAGATTTAAATACTAGTGATGACAACTCAGAAATACTGTGGAGAATAGAATTGAGTGGCACAGGCTATTGTGGTATACCAGTTCTGAACATGAAACACAGCATGGTGAGGGAGACTGGTCATAAATGGGGTTGAGGGAGAACTCCGCAGGACCTGATAATCAATGCTGCATGGGAGGAGAGGGAAAAGGAGAAGTCAAGGGTGGTGCTCAGCCTTGAATAGCTGGGTAAATGGCAATGACCTCCATTGAGATGGAGAGCATCCAAGGAGGGAAAAATTGAGAAGAAAATAAAGAATTAAATTTTGTAATTGAATTTGAGATGTGCCCTCCAATTATAGGTATTTAAGTAAGGAGTTGGATATGTGGAAAACATCAACCCTTTGGAAGAAGACAGAGAAATTGCAAAGGAGTGAGAAATGAGGAGAACTGAGAGGCTAATGCTACACAGACCAATGCAGGAGAGTTTCAAGAATAAGGATCCATAAGCCTATCAAAGGCAGGAAAGAGTCAAGTATGAAACAAAAGTATATCCATTGACCCTAGTTATCTCAACAGGGACCATTTCAGTAAAAGCAACATTCCAGTAGATTGACAAGTGAATTGTGAGAGCAGAGCTGGGATGTCAATTTGTCTGTGAAGTGAAGGAGAGATCTTAGACCCCAACTGGTGGAAATATGAGAGGTAAGCAAAGAGATTTTAATTATTTATTTATTTTTCTTCCTTTCAAAATGTGAAAGTGACAAGAGGAAAAAATGTATAAGATTTCAAAGTAAAGACACAGAAGAAAATGAGTGAGAGGACGTCCCTAAGGACCAAGAGGACATGGAAAAAAGATTCAGGCATAAAGAATGAAGCACATGAAAGAAGAGGAAAAACAGGAAATTCTGGCATAACTGGGTAATTCTTTTAGTCAAGTATTTTGACCTGTGTAGTATGGTTGGGTAGGCATGGTCTTGGAGCTCAATGTCTTGTCAAGCGAGAAGAAACAGTAGCAGCTGGTACCACAATAAGAAACTCAGTGGATGCGTTATTGATTATAGATGTTTTTGTTTAGAATGTCTTATAACAACTTCTGTCTAATATTTTCTAAGAACTATTAGTAATCTTACCAATTAAAATAAACACTTTCATTTTTCCTTAATGAAAATGTATTCTTTGCCACAGCTGTTATTATCTTATAAACATCTGTCCATGCCTTATGGAAAAGTTTGTTTTTCAAATGAAAATAGAATAACAAGCCTGACATTTAATATACTTAATACACAATCTGTCTCATGATGCATCAAGGAATTTATTTCTAATATAAAATATGGATGAAAATCTTTGGGTTGTAAAAGGGAATTAAAAGTGTAAATAAATTTTACCAACAGTTTCATAAATAATGTCATGAGTTGATCAAAGGATAACTAATTTATCTGAAGTGTGATAATGTTTTCTATTATAACTATAGTTTTAGTTTAATAATCGAAAGTACTTTGTAGATTTAATTATATACATATGAATTTTCCATTGAATTATTTATGTAAAAGTCATTTACTATAATGGTTGCATAATAATGTGAACTACTTAATGCCACTAAACTGTATGTACACTTAAAAATGGTTAAAATAATAAATTTATGTTACATATAATTTACCACACTAAAAAAGTCATTTGATATACAATTTAATAGTCTTTAGACTATACAATTTCTTTACTGTAAAAATAAAAATATAAATAGCAAATTCGATACTTTTATGTTGCAATGGAAGGACATCAGAGTGTTAAATACTTTTGAGTGCATCAGAGAAAGGTCAGAAAAGAATGAATGTTCCTACCCACCTCTGCACAACCATGCTGTGTTGGTGTACTTTAAGAAAGAGATTTTTAAAAAATTATGCCTCAAAAGCCATGTAGTTAATGCAGACTGTAACTTAAAAATGTAAAATTTCCATAAGTTAATCAAGGAGGATAGGAAATGAAGCTCAGGAAGGTAACATGGTTGGTAAGAATACACATTGAACACACTTAGGATTTGAAAACCATTTCAAATCCATTTGAGATATGGAGTTGTCTTAGTCTATTCAGGCTGCTGTAACACCCCCAAAAGAAACTACATAACCACAAACCCCTTAGCAGTCACTTTGAACTTTTTCTAAGTCCCTACCTCTTGCCGTGGGTAACCAGATATCCTTTTGTTCTTTATATATCTATTCTGAACTCTGCACATGGGACCATATAATATGTAATCAGTCTGGCTTCTTTCACTTACATAACTTTTTAAAGTTCCTCTGTGTTGTAGTACCTGTTACCACTTCATTATTTTTTATTGCCAAATAATATTCCATTTATGGATATGCCACATTTTATTTATCCATTAATCTGTTAATGGGCATTTTGATCATTTCTACTCTTTGGGTATTATAAATATGCTGCTGTAAATACTAATGTCCAAGTTTTTGCATGGATATATGTTTTTATTTTGGGGGTGGCATATGCCTGGGAGTGAAATTGTTAGTAACTGTTTTAACTTTTGAGGTATTGCAAGAGCATTTTTCAAAGTGGCTTCACCATTTTCCGTTCCTGCCAGCGATGTATGAAGGTTCCAATTCCTCTACGTTCTTGCTAACATTTGTTATATTCTGTCTTCTTATTTTAGCCATTTTAGTTAGTTGGAGGTGGGATCGCATTATGATTTTGATTTGCATGGCTTTGAAAGTTAATGATTTTGAGCATATTTTCATGTGTTTATTGATCATTTGCTTATTTTTTTCTGGAGAAACATCTATTTATATCATTTGTCAATTTTTAAATCGGGTTATTTGTCTTATACTGAATTGTAATAGTTGTTTATAGATAGATAGATAGATAGATAGATAGATAGATAATTTACTAGTTCCTTATCAGATAGATGATTTGCAAATAGTTTCCCCGACCTGTGGCTTATCTTTTCATTTTCTTGATGGTATCCTTTGAAGCCCAAAACATTTCATTTTGATTAAGTCCAATTTGTCAATTCTTCCTTTAGTCATTTGTGTTTGTGGTGTCATATCTAAGAAGACTTTGCCTAATCCAAGGTTATTAAGATTTATTCATATTTTCTTCTCAGAGTTTTATAGTTTTAGTTCATAAATGTAGGCTTATGATCCATTTAGAATTATTTTTGTGTATGTTATGAGGAAGACATCCAAGTTTATTTTTTTGTATATAGATATAAAGGTGTCCTGGTAACATTTGTTGAAAATACTATTCTTTCAAATGTAGCCCTTCTTTCTCATGCTTATTTTGGCTCTTCTGAGTCCCTTGAATTTCTGATTGAGTTGTTACTTTCTTCAGCAAGGCCTGATGGGGTTTTGAGAGGAATTGAATTGAATCCGTAGATCAGTTTGAAAACTAACACTGATTTTTTAATAATATTACATCTTCCTAACTATGAGCATGGGATGTTTTTCCACTTAAGTTTTATAGTTTTCAGTATATAATACAAGTGCTGTATTTCTTTCACTAAATTTCTTTCACTCAGTCCTGAGCATTTTATTTTTTGATCTTATTGTAAATGGAATTGCTTTCTTAATTTTATTTTCAGATTGGTCATTGTTAGTGTATAGAAATACAAATGATTTTTGTATGTTGGTATTATAGTTAAGTATATATAAAAATTTAGTTCATTCTGTTTTATGTAGCTTTTTATAAAGGTACATGAGTTTATGGCCATCTTCATAATTATGATCATTAGAAATTTGGTCTGAATGATGATTTTGCAGACTGTCCAGCTGCCTTTCATATATATATATATATATATATATATATATATATATATATATATATCTCCTGCATTCACTAATGGCTTACATTGGAGAGTAGCACATTGATTTAGGATAGGGGCTCCTTAAACTGACAGAAATACCTGGGAATTTAAAAATATACATCATCTTTCTTTTCACCCTAAACTGACTGGATCAGACTCTCTGGGGGTGGGACTTAGATTTTGTACTTTGAAAAATATCCTGATTTAATTTCATGTAATCTGTCTGTGAACTTTCATTTAAGAAACACTATGTTATGTTTCCATGAGAAAAAAATCATTCTTGCAAATTCCCTTGGTGGGCCTATGAGAATGTAGTTTATTGATTCATTAAAAAGTTTTTCATTACATGCGGAGAACAAAAAAAGCAGTGAGCAAAAATAAATCCCTGGTTTTATGGGGCTGATATTCTAGTGCGGAGTGTTAGACAACAAACAAATAATCAAGTAAGTGGCAAAAAAGAAAGTAAAATAGGCCAAAAGTTTGAAGAATGACAGAAATGCAGTTGTAGATTGCGGTTAGGGGAGGCTTTTCCATAAGGTGATATTTAAATGGAAACCTAAAAGGAGAGAAAAAATGAGCCATGAAAAATTCGTGAGGGGGAAAAAAATGGCATGGGTAGAAAGAATAGAGTGTGAAGACTCACTGAGCAGTAGCTTGCTTAGTGTTTAAGAACAATAATAAGACATTAGATTTGAGGAAGATGAGTAGTTCAGAAAGTGGTGCCTATGAGATCAGAAGGATCAGGACATTCACATTGCTCTGCATGAGATGAAAAGTCCCTGCAATTGTGTGCAGATGGGTAATCTCATCTGATTTAGGGGGTTATGGGAAGAATGGATGGTAGAAGGGTAAGTAGGAAGCTGTCCTCAATGGGTAGTCTGGGGAGCCCCAGTGGAATACCAAGAACCTTTCAGGGCTCCATGAAGTCAAAACTATTTTCATAATAAGTAAGAATATGTTATTTGCCTTTTTCACTGGATTGGCATAAGCAACGATGGTGCAAAACCAATAATGAATAACTGCTGACACCTTAGCACAAATTAACAGAGCAGCATCAAACTCTGCAAATAGTTACTGAATTCTCAATAACCACAAATGTGCACACACACACACACACACACACACACACACACACACAAGCTCTTTCTCTTAAGTATATCCTTGGTGAAGTAGTAGAATTTATTAACGTTAATAACTGTTAATAGTCGAGAATATGTCCTGTTAATATTCTGTGTGATGAGATGGGAAGTACACGTAACGCTCCTCTGCTGTTTAGTATGATTGTTGTCTCGAAGGAAAGCATTTGTGCATGTGAGCTGCGAGTCGAAGTAGCCACTTTTTTCACTGAACAGAACATATGTAAAAGAACACTGACAGACCAATGATATCTATTCAGACTTGGATATTTGGATAGTATTTCCTCAAAAATGAACCAAGTGAGTTTGCTCCTTCAGGAAAACAATGGACAATATTCGTTGCCAAGGATAAAATTTGAGTTTTGAAGAAAGAATTACATTTTTGAAAATGTGTGTCAGTCTGCCAACATGAACTTGATGCTTGCCAATATTTCAAACATTTTAATAAGATTGGTGGTGATATGTAAAAATATGCTGCTTTTCTAACTAAATTTTTGAAAATAGTTATTGTTCATAAATGTTATTTATGTTAACATGTTATAGTTTATTATTGTTATTTTTCAAAGAGTTAATAAATTAGAACATAGACTTGGAAAAGCACAAATACTTCATGATCCCACTTATATAAAGTATTTAAAATGGTCAATACATAGAAATAAAGTGCATAACAGTAATGCCAGGAACTAGGAGGAAAGAGAAATGGAGAATTTCTATTTAACTGGTATGAAGTAGCAGTTATGCAAAGTGATTAAGCTCTGGAGATCTGCTATGTAACATTGTCTGTAGTTAACAATACTATATTATATGCTTACATTTTAAAGAGTGTAGACATCATGTTAAGTGTTCTTACCACAATAAAAAGTAAAAGAAAAAATGGAAGACTAGACAAAACAAAACAAATGGGCTTTTATGTTAGAAAGACTGGAGTCAAAGTCACTTGAAGTGACTGACGAATTTGTTCAATCTTTCTGAGACTCAGTTTCCTTATCTGCACATTGCAATAAAATATCAATAAAACTTAAATAAGAGCTTATTGGGCATTAAATTAAAGAGTAGCATTTAAAGAACATAGTACAGTTACAGGTATACAAACAACACCTTATAATAGGTCATTTTTAAGTATTCCTTCTTTTTCAGCAGTATAGCAAACATTGGAAACAAAGTATCTGCACTACAATGTTTTAGATGTGTCTTTTCTATGTTACAATATATCACAATATGTTTCTTTAACCTTTATAGAAATTATTTATTCTATGTTCTAGGGACTAATGAAAAGGACAAAGTCATGTTTAATGTATACAACTGATTTCATTTAACACAGTCTAAATCTCAAAATATGGAAGAGAATTTAAAATTTCACTAATCAAGTATTAAATAACAGGTGGAGATATAAATATTCATTCATTCTTTTTTTCATTCTTTTCTTCAAGATAAATTCATTGAGTTTATACCCTAAGTCAGACACTACTAGATGCTAGTAACCAAAAAATAGGCAATACATTTTTTGTTTCCAAATACTTTGTAGTTACTCAGTAAGAACCACAAATGCAAACAAGCCAATATAGTTCTATGGATACCATAGATGGATCTAAAGTGGAGAGAGGGAATACTGAAGATAAAGTAGTTGTTTTGCCTGTGGGAGATGAATGATAGTCAGAAGAGCTTCCCTACAACAGCTGATGTTGGGCTGACTCTAAAAGCACAGGATGTCTTTCCCGGACAGTTGGCAGTGGGAGCTGGTAGAGAGCATTCTAAGGCAATAAGAATGTGAGCGAAAGTCACAAAGGTGTGAAATAGCATAGCATGCTTTAGGACAGGCTTGTCCAACCCACAACCTGTGGGCCATATGTGGCCCAGGACAGCTTTGAATATGGCCCAACACAAATTTGTAAACTTTCTTAAAACATTATGAGATTTATTTTTTATTTCTTTAGGTCGTCAGGAATCATTAGTGTTAGCGTATTTTATGTGTGGTCCAAGACAATTTTTCTTCTTCCAATGTGGCCCAGGGAAGCCAAAAGTTCGGACACCACTGCTTAAGAGATCATGGAAGTTCCAGTTGATTGGAAGACATTTGAAGATAGGAGGCAGCAAAAAATAAGCTGTAGCTTTATCATGGAGAGCCCTTTATGTTTATACATGAATAAGCCACTAAAAGACAAACTAAAGATCCATACCTACTCTCTTATTTCCATCCAAATCCATCTAGAATACACCTCCAGGAATAGTACTCCAGATTTCAAAAGTGATTTTTGATGAAATTTAGGAAAGTCTTTTAAAAGTACTTCAAAATTGAATACTTACTTACAAAGATGCTTCAATACGGTGAAGAAATTTCCAAATAGTGGATCTGAATTTTTCTTTGTAATTCCCAGGACTTTTTCTGGCAGTTACATGATGAACACTTGTTTGAATCATCTTAGTGCGTATGAAATTTTGCTTACCCACAGAGAGAAACACATATTTTTGTCCCAATTCCAGCATGCTGTTTTTTTTTTCTTAAGATTTTGAAAAAAGAACAGATGTTATTAAATTGCTAAGGTACTTAGGAGACTTTTAAAAATATCACTGAAAGGCGATGTCTAGGGTTAAGCATTCGGAACATTTGGACATTCCATACAGAGCAGGGCTAACAATGACAGTAGTGACGATGAAATCCTAATATAATTCTTGAAACTCTTTTTGGTTATATTTTTTCATTGAATAAGAGGTGAATCTCTATAGCAAATGTAAGAAAACAACAATAAAATGAGCTATAGAAAGAGATACTTCTGTATTATCCTTACATATGAAAAGGTTTATGAGGCCTCAGTGAAGCACAATAAGTTGAACTTAATATATTTAATAAGAGAGTTCAAATGCACATGCCAAAAGGGCTAAGTAAGGGAAAGAAGTTTTGGAAAAGACACATGATTATAATCTTTATATTCCTTTAGATTCTGTATTCTATCAGTGGCATACTTAGGCAAAAACTGAAAACACCAGGGTTTCTTATTGTGCAGGAAAATCCCCTTGAGAATACTAAGTACCTAAGTAGAATGGTACCTGAAATAGGTAAGTTATAAATAAACATACTGGTCACTTAAAAAATAAATGTTAGGTGTTCATCCATTTATTTATTCACCCATTCATTCTTTTATTCACTCATTTCTACATCTGCTTTAAGATATTTATTTAGTACTTATTATATCCTAGTTTCTGGCTTGAGCAATTTATTGTATTTTATTTTATTTTAAATTATATTTTCTTTAAAGTTCCATTTTATAATATTCCATGCTGGCATATGAAAACGAAATGCCTAGGAATAAGTCTAATAGAAGATGTATATGATCGTCACAAAGAAAATTATAAAACTTGTTGAACAATAACTCCAAATAAATACAAAGAGTCACCATGGAATCACATGAACTAAAATATGCAATATGCTAAAATACTCCAAATCCCAACAAGTTTCCTTGTACAGAATAAGGTGATTTTGGATATATAACTTTCCTGAAGAATATCGAAGTCAGGAAGTATGCCTTAGCAAATATAAAAATAAAATTAGTGTGTGTTGGAGGAATAGTGGTGACCATAGCTGCCTTCCAAATACAAAAATTTATATAGCTATAGAAATTAATGACGAATTAAGTCAAGGGTAAACAAATTGATCTATGAAATAAATAAGGAATCCAGAATCAGACAAAATCGATTTTAAAATAAATTATGCTGAAACTATGAATTATGCAAGCAAAAATACTGAAATTGAAAAGTTAGGGAGCTCCCTGGTGGTGTAGTGGCTTAAGGCTTCGGTGCTGGCGCTGTCAGCGCTGCAGCCTGTGTTCGATCCTAGTCAGGGAGCTACCCACATACCAAAAAGCAAAAAAAGAAAAAAAAAAGAAAAGTTACCTTACATGTATAATGTATTATATTAACTATCTGTTGCTGTGCAACAAATTACCCCCCAAACTTGGAACTCCAAACAGTAATAAATATTTATTTCACATGGTTTCTGCAGGTCAGAAATTCAGGAGCAACTTTATCTGGTGGTTCAGTCTCAGAGTCTCTCATCAGGTTGCCATCAAAATGTCAGTTAGCCAGGTGTTACAGTCTTCTGAAGGCAAAACTGAGATGGGAGGGATCACTTCTAAAGTGGCTTATCCATATGGCTGTTGTCAAGCAGTTCCTCACAGGCTTTTAGCCAGGGTGTTCAGTTCCTAGCCATACGGACTACTCCATAAGGAGGCTAACACACAGGACATGAATAAGGGAGACAGAGATTCTTGGGGGCTGTCTTGAAGGCCTGCTACCACATACACAGACACAAAAATCTAAGTGGATTAGATAATTCTGTAATACTTTTATAAGACAATCTAAGAGAATATCTTTGTGATCGCAGAGCAAAGATTTCTCAAGCAAGAAACAAAATTCTCAAATCATCAAGAAAAAGATCGATGAACTCAATCACATTAAAAATAAGCCCTCTTTATCATAAGACAAAATATAGAAAGTAAAAAACAAACCACAAAAAGATATTTGCAACAAATTTAAAATTATTAATATCCAGAATATATAAAGAGCTACAAACCAACACTAAAAAGGTAAACAATCCAAAATAAAAAATGGGCAAAAGTTTTAAAAACTTTCTCACAGAAGAAAGAATAGCCTATAAACATTAAAAGATAGCCATCTGTATTAGTATTCTGGAATAATATGAATTACAGCCATTACCCTCTCATTTGATTTGCAAAAACAAAGAAATCTGAGAATATCAACTTACAAGTATAATGACGTAGAGCTGTGAAAACCCTGACACATGGCTGGTGGAAAAGTAAAGGGCTCAACTATTTTGGATTACAATTTGGCATTGTGTAGTATAGTTGAGGATGTGCACAACCAATGACTCAGCAATTCCTCTTTTAGAGAATATCTTACATATATGTGCCAAGAAATATTCACAATTATTTTTGTAGAATCACTGTAATAGCAAAAATGGGAAACAACTCAAATAACCGACAGTTGAATGGACAAATAAATTGCAGGGTATTTATACAATGGGATACTATACAGCTCTAGGAGTGTGGGTATAAGGCTGAAGGGAAGTTTTGTTTTTAATTTAGATACACTACAGCATATTGAAATGTCCATGAGAAGTACCATATTTTGCCATGTATAATGTGTACTTTTTTGCCCAAATTTTTGAGGGGAAAAGAAGAATGTGTATTATACATGGGTAGTGCTTATTCTATATCTTTATAAATGTTTTTAATTCTTTTACTTATGTTTATGAGTTAAAAGTTTAATTCTAGAAATCAGTAATGATATCCATATGCAAATTAATACCCTGGAATATGATAATCAGTTTTTTATATAAAAAATTCATACATAAAATTTTTTGTACCTTGTATCTGTTCTTGTGTTTTGTAATTATTTGTTACATAAGATTTCGTATACCATAATATGTTAAAATATAAATGGTAAAATTCTTTTATAATACAAAAAGCAAGTACCTAAATATAACCAAAAAAAATTTGAATTTTAAATTAAAAAATTAAAAAATTTAAATGAAAGATTATTTCCCTGAAAATTTGGGCCAAAAATGTTGGTGTGCATTATACACAGGAGCACATTATACATGGCAAAATATGATAGTCAGTAAGGAGGAGATGGTTAAAGATATGGAAGAGAGACTGCAAAAATAAATAAATAAATAAGAAAGAAAGAAAGGAAGGAAGGAAGGAAGGAAGGAAGGAAGGAAGGAAGGAAGGAAGGAAGGAAGGAAGGAAGAAGGAAGGAAGGAAGGAAGGAAGGAAGGAAGGAAGGAAGGAAGGAAGGAAAGAAAGAAAGAAAGAAAGAAAGAAAGAAAGAAAGAAAGAAAGAAAGATATGAGTGTCCTAAAAGGCAGAGTGGACAAGAATATGAAGATGAATGGAAAGGACATATCTTTCTTTTATATGAGAAAGGAGGTAAGAGCCAGTGTGTATTTATCCACTAAACATTTATTGTGTACCCACATTGTATCAGGCTCTGTTGTTGATACAAGGGGTGCAGGTAGATTTGAAAATTGGGTGCCAAGAGTTTGATGGGACGTCTATCTAAAGGTTTTCATTTTCTTTCTAAAGTAGGTGGTGAAGTCATCTCCTGAGAGTAAGGTGAAAACCTGGGGGCTTGAGGTATTATTAGGAGAGTGAAGATTTAAAATTGTGTGGAATACAGGAGACCAAGTTAACAAAGGAAACACAGCAGTAAATTTGGGCAGTGTTGAGAGTCCAGTTGAGGTTGGTGGATTTATAACCAGGATTCTCAGCTGTATAAATTTTTTCAGCAATGCACAATACAGGTATATTGTACAGGAGTTCTCCTCCCAGCGTGTTGTGACAAAACGCAACAGGGTAGAGGAATTTAGAACACTGGTAAGAGGTTGTTTGGAATGACAGATTATCAATGCCACTGAGTTTGAGTACTAATCAAATTTCTGAAGCAGAAGTTCACTATTTAAGCATATACAAGAATCAAGTATGTTGTTACATATGTATTGAAGAGGAATGTTGGTGTTTAAAACCACGGGGGCAGGGATATTAATGCTGCATCGGAAGACATCTGACCAGTGAAAAGACAGGACGTGGAAAAGGTCTTGCAGATCCACCCATTGACTGTTTGAAGATCCAAAAGTTTCACATATCCTGCAATACTGTTACTATTTTCTTCTGAAACTATAGCCAGGTCAGTAATGCACCCCCACGTATGTTCTTTTCTCTTACTTCACTTTCCCTTTTACCTCCGTCTTGCTCCCTTGAAAATCACTTCCTGATAAACCGTAGCGGGGAAGCTTTATTCAGACTGGTTTTTCTAGCTCTTGGAGGAAGACAAAATGAATGTCTATGCTGAATTTGGAGTTCTGGGTGGCAGTTTAGGAAGGGGCGGACAGGGAAGAGGTGAGAGAGAAGTGGGAAGATGAATGAGGAGCCAAAGAGGTAGTATGAGGCTGAGGTGTATCTGTAGTGAGGTAACAGTGAAAACCCCCCAGGGGGTTTTTATAACTAGGGCATCTATTATTTCATTTAAGATGATCATGTGGCTTCAATGCAAAGTCTCTTCTATCCCTTTCCTCTCTGAAAATTCAGTAAATTATATTCCATACATATGAGTATGCCTTATTAGAGTCTTTATATGTGGGACTACAAGGAATGACTGGCTTTCATATCTAGGTTAATATGGACTGGAACAGAAAGGATAGTTCCAGGTGGAAAGGTTATTCACCAGGTAAACTAATTGAAAGGGGAAAAGGTTAGGAGAACCAAAAAAACGCAAATAGGGAGTTTTCAGAAAACTTGAGAGAAGTTTTATGCTGACATAGGGCATGAAATGCATGATGGAAGAAATTTTATTGACATTAAGATCTGCAGATCCCACGTGATATTTGGGCTACATATAAAATACATTGTCAAGCAGTGTTCTTCATTAGAGGTTACTACTGCAATTACATTGATTTCTCTATTAATGTATATATTGATTTATATACAGAAGTCTTTTTTTTAAAGAAGTACATTTATTTCTTTCATCAATAGTGACTTATGCAACTACATTTTCATATTAGAATAGAATTATTTGGATTGTTCATGCTATTTCCAGCCATGAATTTTTGTTGCTATCACTGTCAAAACTTGGGAATTGCTAGTTGAGACAATTTACTCAGTTCTGTGCATAGCTATATCAGACATGAATTAAACTCTTCACAAAAATCTTTCTGTTCACAAGGCAGTAGTTGATGGCGTCCATGATAAACTGTTAGAAGTACTATACCTTTTAAATAGGGTGGGAAAAAAGCATTATGTGTACTAAAAAGACTATATTGAATATGTTGGAAAAATAATTTATTCTTGTTCTGGTAGAAATTTCTACTTCCTAACATTAAGCAAACAATGATTTTCAAGAATACAATAATATGCATTCAGATATTTACTATATATAGAAAAAATGACAAAAATTCTTGTAATATCTTTCATAAGTCATAGCTTATGCATGTCAATTAATTTCAGAAATACCTGGCATTTTCTAAATCAAAATGACAGTTAAAGTTGCCTTTCATTTCTGCCATAATTTCAAATATTTCAAAAATAAATTATGAGTGGATAGTTTATATAAAACAAATATACCTCATTTTTTACATTTTAATTGACAAAAGATTTCTTAGTGATGTTGCAATGACTTAAAGTCATAGATTCATGCAAATCAAATGTCAGTTTCAACTGTTATATTTATTTAGAAATTTATGCTATTTAGCAATGGGATTTACCCTTATGAGTGGGTAGAAAAATAATCTTTCATTTTTCACTAAGTGTAATGGTATTACTCAACTTCTTTTCTAAACTCCTTTTTTGTAAAGTACCTTTTGATAAAACAGGAGCCCTATTATTCCCTTTAATGTTATTTAGCAAGAAAACAGTTCAGTGGGGTGGGTAGGGATAGAGATCCTGGAATCAGATACACTTGGTTTTGAATATCAGCTCCTATTAGATATGTAACTTATACTTTTACACTTGAGTTTCCTCATCTTTTACATGCAGATATTAAGAGTAGTTACTGCAAAAAATTATAGTGACAAGTCAATGCTATACTACTTTTATAGTGCTTAGTACGTTTCCCTGCAACATAGAACACATCTATTATTATCATCATTATTAACTTTCAAAGAAAATTCAAAATACTGATTAAAAGTCATTATAATTTGATTTTTCCCAAACTGCCTTTTATCCCAGGAACTATGATACTCCTCTGTTTCTCCCCCTTTCTACCCCATGTCCCTTCCTGCTCCCCCAAGAATCTTTGAACTGTAGTCTTAAAATATTGAATTACACCCTGAAAATAAATCTTTTATGATACTAATTTATCATATTAAGGTGTATACATGATTTTCCATTTTTCCAAAGTTTATTTCTTTACATGGTGTGTATGGACAAAGTTTTGGACAATGCTAGAACTTGATGGCATACACCTAACAGTAAGAATGCCATTAAACTTGCATATCAACCCTTGAAACTGGGACATGCTTTTCAACAACTTACCCACAATACATCAAACCAGCACTGGCTGGTATTTCATGGCGTGTACGAGGTTATGACACCTCACAGAGTTGTTTATACAGTGCTGCCAATGTAAGCACACTGTGGCAGGTTTGCAAACTTAATTGTTAGATTTGGAGACAGTGACAGTTCTGATAACCATTGCAGAAAGAGTTCCAAATTTGCTTTGAAGATGGACTAGGTGCTAGTGTTTGTGCATGGCTTCCCAAGGGGAGTACTTTGAAGGTGACCGTGGTGATACTCAGCAATGAGGTATGTAGCACTTTTCTAGGATGAGTTCGCAGATTAATTGTCAGACCTCATTAACTTAGAAAGGAAGAAACTATTGTTCTATTCTTCCAAATGGGTTGTGTCAATTAAGATTATATTAAACTTCACATAACACACTACAACAGCTTAACCAAATATAAGTTCACTTCCCATATGTAACAAGAATTCCTAAAGCAGGCTTTCTGAAGCTGGTGCTGTGGAGAAAACTCATCAGGCCAGGCTTCCTGCTTTGCCATCCTTAGTATGTGGCTTTTATCCTCTTGGTCATAAGGTGGCTGCTCCACCTCCAGATGTCATGTGTATGTTTCAGCTACAAGAAAGAGAACAAAATGGAGAGAAAAAAGTACTTTGTAGGGCAAACAATAGCTTTCCTATAGTCCCACCCAGGAAGCTTCCTCTTATATCTCATAAATCTAGTTTACATGGGGGCGACTCAAGCATAGAGAGAGTCTGAGGAGGAGTTTAATTGGACACATTGATGTCTATAAGGTTTGGAGAATGAAGATGAGATGAATAAATATTAGATTATCAATGAGGTCCGCCAAAAGGGTCAGAAAACTTTCACTTGACTTACTGAGAATGATACCGTAGCATCATTACGCCAACAGAGCACACTGGCAGCAGCATAATAGGGAAATGTTATTTAGTAAAATAGAACATGTTACCAAAAAATAAAAATATTCAGTTAATAAGAGAAAGTAAGGTTTAAGAGTTAAATAAATTTTTTCACAAAAGCTAAAATAAACTCTGTATTGGAATAATGTGTGAGACTCCAGTATGAATATCTATCATGTATCTAAAACTATTATTTATATATTATCTATCACCTGTCTACAGATGGGGAGACACACAAGTTAATATATACACATTTGTTTCCAATTTTATTTATTTAGAAGCAGTGACACCCAGTCACACCGAGTGCCTAGATCTTGGTTTCTAAATATCTCTTTTCATTAAAAGCAATCAGAGCTCCTTGAAAAAGTCGTTGATCCCAGGGCCATGGGAGGGTAAACGCCGGATGAACCTGGAGCAGCTTGGGGTGCCAGAAAGTGAGAAAGTACTTAAGAAACAACAAATCTGAAAGCGATCTCAATGGACAAAGATGCAACAATTGGGGCAACAAAATAAATAATGTAGTTTTGGATTATAACCCAAAGTATAAAATATACATGAGTGTACACTAATATAAATAAATCATAGAATACATGAATAAATGAAAGGAAAAGACAAATCTTTACAGAAAATTCTAAGTAACATGTGTAGATACTTCCTCCTCCAGGAAGTAGAACTTAATTCTCCCCTCTCTCTTCCACCTTGAGTGTGGGCTGGACATAGTGGATCCTCTTCGAAAGGATAGTGTTAAAAATAGCACCTTTACAGTGGAAAGACTTGGCAAGCACTATCTTTTTTTTTTTTTTTTTTTTTTTTTTGCTTTTTGGTATGTGGGTAGCTCCCTGGCTGGGAATCGAACCCAGGCCGCAGCGCTGACAGCGCCAGTGCCGAAGCCTTAAGCCACTACACCATCAGGGAGCTCCCTAAGTTTGTATTTTTTTTTTTTTTTTTTGCAAGCACTATCTTAACCTAGTGATCAAGGTTATCGTCTCAGCGATGCCATGCTGCTCACACGCACGTCTCATAGGATATGGTAAGAGCACTGCCACCTCTTTAGCATTCTACACAAAGCCCATAACTCCAATCTAATCATGAAAAACAAAATCAGACAAAACCAAATTTGGGGAAAATCTACAAAATATCTATTCCTCAAAACTGTCAAGGTTATGAGAAATGGGAAAGTCTGAGAAATTGTCACAGACAGGGGAGTTTAAGGAGACATGAAGATTAAATGCAATGCGATATCCTGGATGGGAATCTGGGATAAAGGAAAACATTAGTGTAAAAATTGAATAAATTTTGGAGTTTAGTTAGTAATAATGTACCAATATTAGTTTCTAAATCTTAACAAATGTTACGTGGTAATGTAAGATGTTAATATAAGGGAAAACTGGGTGAAGGGTATGTGGAAATTCTCTATATTTTCTTTGCAACCACTGTAAGTCTGAAATTATTCCGAAATAAAAAGTTTTTTTAAAATCCCCACATAGTTACAATTGAAAATGATAATAGCCTGTTAATGAGGCATTATCATGACATCTTGAACTTATAACTAGTGATCTCCAGAGCATCTTAATATAGATAACTACAAATTGCTTAGGCTACTTACAGTTACTGCATTAATACCAGACTGGTTCAGGTTCCAAGGTTCCTAAGGAAACAGAAACCAAAGTGTAGAAAGATATTTAATTTGAACTTTTCACTAAGCTTTATTTCTCATGAGATTTCTTGATGACGCTAACCTTTTTCAAGATCAAGTAAAAGCTGCTAGCAGGTGCAGTTAATGTTTCTTCTTCAAAATTAGATATTCATTCAGAATAAATACAGGTTAGGAACCTACACTTGTGAAAGAAATTTGTAAAATTCTCTAAGTCCCCACAAAATTATAGAATTACCTTAAAATATCCCAACTAAAAACTGTTTCTACTTGAGAATGTACCTTTTCAGAGCATCAACATTGGCAATCAGCTAAGATTAGTGTAGAAAATCAGTACATCAGAATTTTAATCTTGCTTTAATCTTGTCATTTAGTCTTTAAATGATCTTGAAAAAATTATTTAACATGTTTCTTTGCCCAACAAGTGAGGTTGATGAAATTTTATAGTTAAAAAAAAACAACTACGTAATAATCAAAAAGCAAGTTAAAATAAAAGGGTTAAACAAAAATGTGTTGTGGAAGATCATACCACTTGGTGGTGATCAAAGAGAAACTTACTTCCCCCAATTTTGTATTTATCAATAGCAAATGTGAATGGCAGACACACACAAAAAAATCATTCCATCTGAAAAACATAACAAAATGCAATGGAAAGAAATAAAGTGAATCTTTAAAATCACCTCCCCGCCCTTCAATGTAATACTCAAAATATCATTTTGTTTTGTTTTGTTTTCTTGTAGAAAAGCTTCTTCCAGAAACACGCTGTGACTTTAAACAGCCTAGGTTATAATCAGCTTAAGAGTCACTGAGCTTCAACCTTTAAAATTTAGGAAATTAATAGTTCTTTGACTGTCAAGATATTAAGAGAATCTCTCCAAAATACTTCATCATCCTTTTAGTCTTTGTTTTTGGATTAACTTTTGGGAGCCTTTTGAGTCCTCTGTTATCAAGGAATGCAAGCACTGGGGTTGTGTTCAAGAACGAGAACGTGTAATTCAGAAGAGCTGTGTCATTCAGCGGGACAGCCAGTCTTGTTCATTGTGTATTCTGCCACCTCACAGAGGTCCACAAGGAGGCACCCTTTTGCTGAGTTTTTCTTAAAATTTTTTTATTGTTTTTTATTTTTATTTTTTCAGTTACTGTTGACTTTCAATGTTATTTTAGATTAGTGTCAGGTGTACAGCTTAGTGGTTAGATCATTGCTGAGCTTTTAAGATAAAAACAGATTTTAAGATCAGGGGATTTGTAACACTAAATATATACGTGTACATATGTTTAGTTTCTCATGGTCATTTAAATTGTACCATCCCAATCAGTTTCTTCCTTTACCATCTTTTCCCAGGTCATTCTTTTTGTTGTTGTTTGCTACTGTTTTTTTTTTTTTTTTGTGGTAAAATATACATGTGTATAACATGATAGGTACCATTTACCATTTAAAGTATATAGTTCAGTGGCGTTAAGGACATTCACATTGTTGTGCAATCGTCATTACCATCCATCTCCAGAACTTTTTCATCTTTCCAAACCGAAACTCTGTATCCATTAACAACTCCATTTCCCCCTCTCTCCAGGATCCAGGCCCTGGCAATCCCCAGACTTTCTGTCTCTATGAATTTGACTCTTCTAGGTGCCTCATAAAAGAGAAATTACATAATGTTTGTCCTTTGTGATTCACTTCTTTCACTTTGCATAATTCTTTAAGGCCAATACCTATTGTTCCAGATGATTCTTAAACAATTTTTCTCTAACCTTACTAAGTACCCAAAACTTTACAAAAGAACTAGGTTAAATGAGGCTCAGCTTATTGGCACTTGGCCAGATCTTGATCAATTTTTTATCCAGTTTTTCTCCATTTGTCCATATTCCTCAACTTCCTGACTCACTACTATTTGGTGAGTCAAATTCTTGACCACTTTCTTCAGTAAATTCACCACAGAAATTCATGCCTTCTTGGGGGCTTCAGTTCTTACTTTTTTACAATTTGTGGTTGATCATAGTAGTACCTTTTATACAAGCTCACAGTACCAAATAGCAAAAATAATTGTCTATAAAATGATTTCTGATCCAGTACTAATGAAGACAGGTCAGGGAGGAGGGTGGTGGCACTGCCTGAATTGTTTGCTTTAAAAGTTCTCTCACCTAACTCTGTATCCTCTTAAACCAAAAATATGAAAATATCTTCACACAGGCAAGAGAAGAAAGTATCACTAGAAAATTTTTAACCAGCTTAATGTACATTAAGAATATATGGTCTTCATTATCATCATTTTTTTCTCTTCTACATTGGTGATATTTCTAAAAACAAAACAAGCTCACAAATAATCAAGCAAAAAGACCCACAGTGTCTTTCATCGTCCACTGTATGAATCAAGAAAATGAAAGAAATATTGGAGTAGCACATTATACTATTGTAATGAAGGGTTCCTGAGAATACCATAGACATTTGCTTACAGAAGTCAGAGAAATGACTCCAGGAGAAATGTGATAGATCTGAAAGCTCCCGCTAAGGGCTCCAATTGCTTGATTCATCCATGCTGGAGGAGGTCATCGAGGCAACATGACCACCAATTGACCTTGAGCTGGACCCTCGTAATCAGAGACTTCTTTTCCCTGAACTTGGAGTGTTCTGCCCACTGTTCCTGCACTAGGAGGCACTTCAAGGACACAATCTTGAAAGAACAATGTATTGCTGAGACCATGGGGACTAAGGTAAGCTAAATGAAAGTTAGCGATCTCTTGAAGATTCGTGCTCACCCTTACTGATCTTTGAGGGTGAGAATGAATGGGTCTTCCCTACTAGGCGAAGGAAAGGTGATTATAGAAGAAGGTGTCTGAAGTTTGTGATCATATTGATAAGCATGGCCAGACCTAAGAATAGTACTCAAAATGATTATTTTTTGAAGACTCTTTTTAAAGGAGGGAGCTATGTAAGTCCCCAACTGCTCTCTGTTTTTTGTTTGTTTTGTTTGTTATTCTGGGGTGGGAAGGGGAACCTGCCTTGGTCTTTGTGAAAATCCTGATCTTTTGATAAAAGAGCTTCCAGTTCTCCCTTCATCCCTCCAGGACCCATTCTGGTTAAGATTAATAGGCTAACCAAAAACCAAAGCAAAACAAAACAAAACAACGCTCCCAAGTGTTATAGCTAGTTGATTATTGACCTCCTAAAGGGAAAAAATGTGTAATTCATGATGATTAGTCATGGAGGCTTTTGTTTGAAAGAATGTCCATGACTCAAGGCTCAAATTAGGCAGACTTCTTCATACTTCATACATTTTTGTTTCATTTCTTTTTCCTTCTATAAAAAAACTAGAATCTGGCTTTAAGGCCCCAGTGAGTGTTTTAGATGGAAATAAAAACCCTTATTTCTTCAGCTGTATGTTTTATATGGTTACTGTTCTGGGCCTGCTGAATTTGCTGAATTCTTAGGATAGTCATTCCAAAGATATGGAAGAGGTAATTTAAAGGGATGAAACAGTTGGTGATCCAGATATAGCTTTAAAATTTAAAAGTTTATTTGACTTTATAGTTCCATTGAATATAGAACATTTCCTTCTTTTGAAGATATCAAGAAGTTATTTTGGGACCTGACAGTTTTAGATTTTTTAGACCATTGAATAATAACAATAATTGCTAACATGTACTTAATTTGAGTAAGGTGCGATTACATGAACGTTACGTGGATTATCCCATGTACTCTTCTAAATGACCCCGTAAAGTGGCATTAAGGAGACTGAAGTTCCTGAAGGTTAACTTGGTAGCTTATATGTCATTGGGGAATTAGCATACTAGCCATGGCAGCCTCAATTAATACTGATACTGTGCACTCAAAATATAATGGCATGCTGTCTCCCTGGAACAATCCTTAATTCAAGAAAACTTTTTATTTCTCCTATGCTTTTAACTAAGTAACTGTGTTATGTCTTTGGTAAAAGCACTTGAACTGGGATTTCTGATCTGTACAATGAAGGTCTCAGATTAAATGATTTCTCATGTCTCTTTCCCTTCCTTTTGGCAAGGGGAAGTCCTGCTGAGTAAAGTCATTTTTCTTTCAATGGCTGGCAGAGTGGCTTTGGCTCACCTGTAATTCATATTGCAGCACAGCCAGTAGACTATAAAGTCTGTTTCACTCCATCAGCCAAGAAGGAGCAGGTGGCTGTTGATTTCTCATGTTCTGGGGGAAATTATTTGTCAGTGATAACCTAGGTAACTTTGGATACCTTATCAACTCCCCCTTGGCATATGGTATGCTTAGATGCTAATTGCTACCTCATATGTGGGTATTTCAGTTTTTTGTTTCACACACAAGCCTGGTGAATATAAAAATAGAGGCAAGTAAAAAAAAAAAAACCGGAACCAGTAACCTGGGATTTTTATATCCTCTCTTTTGGGTTAAAAACTGCTGTTAGTTGAAAATACTCCTCTATTTGTTTGGGGATTTAAGACAGAAAAGATGGAATGAAGATGCTTGAAAATGTGGTTGCTATGCAACCATTTTGCAATTACATAGGTTCCTACCATATTAGGTGATATGAAGCGGGTGATGCAGTATGCTCACCAGTGAACGCACAGAAAAGAGCCAGCGTCTGAGATCTGGAATTGGAAAATACATGGATAAGAAACAAATGCCACAAATTTCAAAGATGTCCATTTATAGCAAGAATATGGGGTTTATATTACATAGTTGGATGAGCAGAAGCTCACTGACACAGCCTTAGCTTCAAGAAAGAAAGGTATACATATTTGCTCTTTGAAGCAGAATTTCTTCTAACCAAATTTCAGAGAATATAGAAAAAAAAAGAAAAAATATGAAACAGAGTATGGTATGCTTTACTTTTATTTAATAAGCCTTGCCTAATTTAATCTTTATAGGAATTTTGTAAAGTAGGGTGGTACTAATTGCATTGTATAAATGAGAAAATGGAGACAAGAGATGTTCAGTAACTTGCTCAAAATCACATTAAAATTGGGAGTAAATCTGGGATATGAACACAAAACAGTTCAAGTTCAGTATTTTTCTTGTTACCTTGTGCTTGGTAGGGGTTCATTCACACTTACTGTGTCTTTCATATGATTAGTGTTCTCTTTTATGAGGTCCACAGAGAAAGATTATTCTGTTATGACTTTTTTAATTTTTATTTTTACTAAATATCAAGGATTTAACTCTTCCTGGTGGGCTTACTGAATTTCATAACAGAGTAGATACTAAGGCATTTCATATAATGCATTATGTTACATATGTAATTTCCTCAAAGTATGACATTTATTCGAACAGAGAAATTGTGCATAATCTAAGAAATAAGACAATTTCAAGTTACTTAAGTGATCTTTACAATTTAACTAATCCGGTCTTTAAATCATGGGTGAAAAGCCAAGATGGCTGGCCCCACCGAAGGAGTTCTTGGTGTGTTTGTGTATAGCCTGGCCAAGGGGCAGGTGGAGATTTCTTTTGGAATGTGTGGTGTTATGCTCTCTGGAGTTAGAATAAAAAAAGGAACCTGATTATTTAACTTCATACAGCTGGAGCTAGATAAGCATGGCATTACATAGAACATAGTGTGTGCTAATCCAGTGTAACAGTAATCATGATGATGGTTGTCACATTGTGCAATGTCTGTTTAGCTTTCAGATATTCCAACTCAGCTCATTCTCACCATCATCCCCATATGCCTCTATTTTATAGAAAATTAAGGGGATGAATAATCAAGGCAAATGAGGCTTAGAGAAATTAGGTGACACCTGAGGTCCCATAGATGTAAGCGGGAGAGCCAGTGATCAGCTTTACCTTCTGTTTTCTCCTCGCCGTTTACTGTTAGAATCACTGATATTAGAAACACCTTCATTCTCATTTCTCCTCTGCAATTTCGCCCAGAGGTAATGCAAGACAAAGTATACAAATACTTGTACCTACTTATAAAATCATGCTTTTATCTCACTTCGGTGAAGAAGGCAGTTATCTTTAAGAAAAGATGCCTGTCACATGTGAAAGAGGGGTGTAAACGAATAAAGAAAATAAAGAAACTGATTATTTATTTCACCCATGTAGTAGCTCCCACACACTGGTTATTTTACTTTCATGGAACCCTGGCCTTGAATTGGTGATAAAATAAAAAGAATTAACAAAAAGAGTCAGAAAGAGAGGTGGTATGGTACAGGATTAAAAATGAAGAGAACATTTTTTTAACCTACTTTTCCCCCTCTCTTTGTACTTAATTCAAAAGAGTAGAATATTTGGTCCAAATTAGAGCTGCGACCCACTAGAACTAATACATTTAGTCAAAATTTTCATAATTTTAATGAACATATCAGTAATCTTTCACTTGAAAAATTAGTTATAATTAATTTCTTACATTTATTGAATTATTCATAATCTAGTATCAAATACCATGTGAATAATCATCTAATATACAAAAATTATTTGGCAGTGTTTGGTAAATCTTATTATGTATGTCTCACCAAGAGATGCAAAGGTCACTTTGATAGCAAAACTATTTAAAAATACAAACTTTGTTATTTATGGCCATAATGCTCTTTGTGGCTCATCTTGTCTCTACTCTGTGTAATTAACTCAAATGTGCTTCTTTCAAACTTCTAGCAGGCCTTTTAGTTTCTCACTCTCCCCTTTCTCCCTTCCTCTCCCTACTCTTTTTTATTTTTAGAAAAAAAGATATTATAACAGTACCAATAATTATGAATAAAAGAAGAAAGAGTGAAATCAGGTAACTTTTCTTAAAAATAATTATTTTATTCATTATTGTCTCTATAAGATAAAATAATTTAAAACCTTACAAATCTAAATAAATTTACAATGACCTATAGCCTAAAATGACAAAATAGTAGATTTGAAATTAATTGCATGTGGCTTACTGACCCCGTATCGTTCTACACTCTCCCATTTTTCTTTAGAGCTGAATTTTTTTAAAGGAGGAAATGATGCTTGTTTTTTCAAATTTAATTTTTTTTAAGTCAAAGAATTCAAAAGGCAGATAATGAAGACCAATAATTCTTCTTCTCAAGTACCAGGCTCAGTTTTGTTTCCCAGAGGCCACCACTCCTAACAGTTTGTTGTTGCACTTTTGTGGTTCCACTTATACCTATTTATGGTAGGCCTTTACCTCAGTTCCTCACTGCATGTATCTGATATGAGGTGTGAGGAATATGAGGAAATTAGTTTAATCACACTTCCACTTTCCAAATTATTATTTATAGCATCAATATTAGTTCTCCGGGAAATAATACATTTGAACTTCTTATTTATGATGATTTATACAATATCTACCACCTTCTGCCATGAAAGATGAAGAACTTAGTATACTTACTTTGCCCTTCCTTCCAGCTCTCTTCTTTGATTATCCTTTTGTTACTTTATTATTTTACATTGTCCACAATTATAATGATTACATTTTTATGGTAACTATAATTATTACTCACTTACTCACATTATAAGTATTGCTTATTTATCTTCAATTTGTGTGATCAACTTAATGTACAAAGCATGGAAAATTAAGTTTCCATAGAATTCATAGTGTAGTATGATTAGACTCAAAGAAAAGAGGAAATTTAATCTTGTGTCATTTAAATTTTGGCATTTGAAGAGAAATCTCTATTTGTTGGAAAATAATGGATTCTCTTATTATTTTCTGGCTTCCTTCACTTCTTTTGAGTTACACTCATGAGGTGGCATTTCTTAAGCACCACTTTGTTTAGTTTTGAGGTCATACCTTCTATTATTGTATAGTCCAGACTGGATTATTTTCATTTATAGTATATGGGTGGTATGTTGTTTTTGCATGTAAAATAAATCTTTAAATTTTGTTCCTATCTGATTGATAATTTGGGTGAATAAAGAATTCTAGGTTTAAATAATTTTTCTCAGAACCTGTCTGATAGTGTACTTACAGGAACTCTGGCCTCTTAGAATTTTCACTTCTCCAGGGATCTTGTCCTGCACATCCTGCTAATCACCCACTTCCATGGTCTTAGCTTAGACCTTGTCATTATCTACTTTTCCCTGTCATAATCTCATACATCCCACTGCCAATATCTTTCTAGCTAAAAATTTATACCACAAATTTCTGAACCCCAATGAATTTCCAGTCCACTGAGTCTACCACTTCTTTACTGTTACTTCTCTCTTGTCCTCACTTCTTATTACCCACTTTAGATTCCATGGTTCATCATAATATATAGGGTCTGGCAGAAGTGACACCCTCATTTATGAGCTGGTGCTCTATACCGTATCTTTTATTATCAAATCATGAGCATGAAATTCTGTCCATAACAATAGTTTAACTATTTTTAAAAGGGTGTTACTTCTGCCAGACCCTGTATTCCTTCTCTTGTGGCAAAATGCCAACTATAGGTCAGGCTGAACTCATTTCTGTTCATTGCCTATGCCCAAGCAGCTGAATGCGGCTGGAGAAAACCACATAATCTCATTATTTTCACTTTAAATTCATGATCACTGATTCCAAGGGGGCCTCTGATGGCACTGGAGTCAACTACATGTCCCTAGTTAAGTACTCCCTACCCTTCCACTCACTAAAACAACTCTTTCTTTCCCTTGTTTCTCTTCATAAACTTTCAACTGCCTTTCTAAGTCCCACTTTCAGGTGATGACTATGCTGATGACCTTTTTTCCTATTTTTCAGCATTGTTAGGTTTTATGTTTTGAATCCTTCTCTTTTAAGGTGGGGGTGGGAAGACAGACAAAAGATCAACATATTATTCTTTTCTACTCAATACTTTTATTTCCTTATTCATTTTAATGGTCTATAATTTACTCTATTTTTTATGAAAATTATTCACTATATTTTTTTGCCATAAACTTTCAGGGCACAGAATGAAATATTTTTATAAAATCTCTGATTTTTACTTTATGAATATAATGAGCAATGCTAGATCCAGTAATCCTAAAAAAATGAATATAGGAATATAGGTACTTCATTTATTCACCCAGCACTTACTGAGTGCCAACCAAGTTACAGACATAATGTAAACTCTGAGGCTGTAGAGGTAAATAAACAACAAAAAGTCCCAAATCTTGAAGCCCAGTAAGAACTTCACAATGTAGTACATCAAAGCACTCATGTTTACCCACTATTGTAGTGATGGGGTAAGTGGGAACAGGCTTATATGTGGAATAGACATAAAATTATGAGACAACATTTTTAAGATATTTAGGGTTAAATAAGTTTGTTTAGAAAATTTGGAAAAATATTGAGAAAGAGGTAAATGCTCTCTTACTAGAATTTTAGGTTTATGTTAACTTTTAAAATAATAAATATGGGATACACTAAATAATACTATAGTATTTCAAAAACATATGGACACAGTTTTGACACCTATCCCTTCAAAGAGTGGAGCTTATTTTGCCCCCCATTAGCCATACTTATTGACTGGCTTCTAAAACTAGAATGTGGGGAAAAAGACAGTGTGTGACTTCTGAGTACAGGTCAAACAAGTCATTGTAGGTAGGACTTTGCTCCATCTTGGATCATTTGCTCTGGAGAAGTCAGCCACGTGCTATGCCGGGAGGACACTCAAGCCTGTGGCCTGGCTGTCATGGAAACTCAGGCCTCTTGCCAAAAACAACTTGGCAACCGTGTGAGTGAGCCACCTGGGGAGTGAAACCTCCAGTCCAGTCAAGCCTTCAGATGACTGCAGCCCCTATCATCTTTGATTGCAACCTCCTGAGAGACTCCAAACCAGACTGCCCAGCTAATCTGTTCTCAAATGTGCTGGCCCATAGAAACTGCAAAGATAAGTCAGACCAAGAAAGACAAATACCATATGATATCACTTATATGTGAAATAGTATATAAAGAACAAAATAAATGTACAAACAAAACAGATACAGACTCCTAGATACAGAGAACAAACCGATGGTTGCCAGAGGAGATGGGAGTTGGGGAGCTGTAGTTACAAAATAATCATGGAGATGTGAAGTATAGGATAGAAAACATAGTCAACAATGTTGCTACAACTATCTATAGTGTCAGGGGGTACTAGACAGATTGGGGGGATCACTGCATTAATTATATAAATACCTAACCACTACGCTGTACACCTGAAACTAATATAAAATAATATTGAATGTCAACTGTAACCAAAAAACTTAATAAATATTTTTAAAAAGAGAGGAAAACATGTTCATCGTTTTAAGTTACTAGCTTTAGGCTAATTTGTTGTGCTAAAATAAATAACTGCATATAAATTGAGGTTTATTGAATTAGGAATTGAAAGAGAGAAATGAAAATCAAATTCTGATATCCAGATAGTAAATTCTAAAGTTTATGACAATAGTTATGTGTTATATCATAACATAGTTACTTTATAATTTTTTTCTGGGTAAAATTGGTTATGAGAAATTCCAACTTAACTGTTAATGAAGGAGATACTATTTCCATTTTTAAAAGGAAAGTAGAGTTTTATTATAGGTTTTAGATAAAATTAGGTTGTATAATCTCTTCTGAGCACCTTCTCACAACATTTTTTTAGTTTATGTTAATTTATACTCTTGTAAGATTATTAAGCTGCTAACTGAAAGATGCTTTAGTAGACAACTGCTGTAAGAGTTTTAACTTAATGAACAATGAATGGACTTATTTATACAATTTATCTATTATGAAATAGAATCATTTGCTTGATTAGGATTTTTCAAGTTTCCTTAAAAATAACTTTAGAAATATAGGCAGAAGCTGGACTCCAAAATTAGACTTTTCCTAATCCGTCTCTTCCCAACTGAGACGACTGTCGTGTATGTAAGCGCAGAAGGAAATATTAGAATATGGACAATTGCCAGGATGTGGTGATTTTCTAAAGGACTTGGAAAATGAGCAGTTTCAATTCTATAGCATGTGGATTTTAAAGAGGTTTGTACAAGGAAGTGGTTTGAAGAATTTCTTTGATCTTAGAAATGGCATGTATCTGTGTAGGTTGTTATTTGTTGTGATTTCAATGGACTAATAAGCAAATATACTTTCTTACTTGGGATTCCCACAAAAATTAAAAAAGAGTTTTCTGAAGAGGTTTTAGGAACATTAAAAAAAAAAACTATTATAAGAAAAATATAAGATAAGAAGAACTAGTTGAAATACCTGCATTATAAAAACAAAGCAATGTTGCTTAATAATTGTGAAATTTTTGTTTTGATCATTATTTCCTGAGATAATTTAAATAATTTTATATAAAAACATATACACATGTATATATAAGTCAGATATGAAAGACAAGTAGACATTCTAGAAACTGTAGGAACATGAAGCAAAAATGAAGGAATGCTTGTTGATAGAATTAAAAGAAGCAAGAGCATTCCTTATGAGAAATACTGAGAGTTTGATGTTAAGCTAGGAAAAAAGAAAAATAATGTGATACATTCATATCCAAGTGTTTTAAAGGATGGAGCCCAGAGAAAAAGCCAAATTTATTTGTGCCTAGATAAGAAAGCATGACTGGGTCCTCCCCAAAATCAAACAAGCGTTGTAAAGGTGATATTGTATAATGGTTATTGTGGCTTTTGGAACCACATTGCTGGGGTTTGACCCTCAGTTTTTATTATTTTCTAAGTCTCTGTGCCTTAGTTTCCTGATTTATACAACAGAAATAGTAAGAATGGTTTTTACAAGATTGTTGAAAGGATTGAGTGAGATAAAAATATATAAAGACCTTCAAATAGTATCTAAACATATAGTAAATGCTCTATAATATAAGCTATTATTATATTATTACTGATATTAACAACACTAATAATCTATAATATGAGCTATTATAATATTACTATTGATATTAGCAATACTACTTCTAATATTAATACAAAATACAGGATCTCATGGAGGTCCCTGAAGGAACCTAGCTCCAAAAATCTATTGAGAGTAGTCTTCTGACAGTGGGACAAGTGAGAGATTGTGTTGGATAAATCAACTCCTGAGGGACTGAAGGAGCTAACCCATTGCAAGGGAAGGTAGCCCAGGCCAACGGCACCAGATAGACTCCTATTCTGAGACTGAGGAGAAAATGGAATTACAAAGGGAAGAATATTGAGCTTCAGGTTTTTTTTTAACTTAAATGTACAAACTGGAAGACACTTTACTTTTGGACTTTAATTTCTTTCTGGAAGTTTAATACTGAGGAGCAGGGGGTCTCCTATTCTGAGACTGAGGAGAAAATGGAATTACAAAGGGAAGAATATTGAGCTTCAGGTTTTTTTTAACTTAAATGTACAAACTGGAAGACACTTTACTTTTGGACTTTAATTTCTTTCTGGAAGTTTAATACTGAGGAGCAGGGGGTTCATCTTCAAAATTAGAGATCAGGATACTATTTTAGTTCATATCCAATTTCTGGTATTTGAAGACTAGTGGTTAAACATATTTTGTAATAGAAAATAGAAAACAAATATTTTGCTTAGGGTGTACCATATCTTCTGAGTTAAATAATTAATATCTCATTCTGACCAATTTCAGAGATCACTGAGGCCACTACTGAACTCTCCAATTCAGTGATGAAGGGAGACACAAAAGAAAGGCTTTTGCAGAAGTTTTATCAAACCCATTTATTGAAGCAAAAATACAAGAGAGAAATAGAGAAATTTCCACTGTCCAATATTTTATCCTCTCTTATCCCATTGGACAATGTCTTTTTACTTCACTTGAGGGAGAGGTGGAAGGGAAAGTCCACCTCCAGACTTGCTCTCCAACTCATTCTGTATTCCTTAAGGCTACTGTAACAAAGTACTGCAAACTGGGTGTATTGAAACAACAGAAGGTTATTCTGTCCATTCTGGAGACTAGAATTCTGAATTAAATTGTTAGTAGGGCAATGCTCCTTAAGGCTTGAGAGAAAAATCCTTTCTTGCATCTTCCTAGTTTCTGGTGGCTGTGGGCAGACCTTGACATGCTTGGCTTGTAGCTGCATAACTTTAGTTGTTGCCTCTCTCTTTACATGACATTCTTCCCTCTATGTGTGTGTTTTTCTGTGACTAAATGTCCTTCTTCTAACAAGGACACTACTCATTGGATTAGGGCCCACCCTAATCCAGTATGATTTCATCTTAAACTGATTGCATTTGTAAATACTCTATTTCCAAATAAGATCACATTCACAGGAACTGGGGTTAGAACCTGAACATACCTTTTCTGGGTATGTGAAGACACAATTCAACTCACAACACTCCCTAAGCAAGGAGATAGTAATTCTGGTTACTAAGAACTTGACATTCATTGATGCACATTTAATGTTGGACACATTCTTTTTGCCCTAAGGCTGGGTGGGCCTTGAAGATAGAATCACATTTTCTGATTCAGTTATAACTTTTCCTGTGACTAGGTGAGAAATTAGGTTGGGTCTACACTGGAAAACCAGTGTGCCTTTAATTCAGAGGGAATAGAATTGGAAATATCCTTTTCGCTTCAGATCTAAATAGCATTCTCCAGTATGATTTATCAGAAGCACCCAATTTAGAGGGTTTAAAGCATGCTTGTCCAGTTTAATCAAGTAGTTCTTCATTTCCCATTAAGATTGTGATCCTGTGTATGCTCCAGTACTCAATATGTATAACTCACTGAAGTTGGTTTCTATCTTATTTTTGTGGCTTCTCTTCTCTAGAATCGAATATAAAAGGATGACCACCCTAAAGTCCATTTCATGGTTCAGCAGGTCCTTAACTAATGTGGTTTCGTTCAATGTCATATCATCATGTTGATGAGAAATAAAAAGTTGATTTTGGGGGAGGCAACTATCTGTGTGCAGTTTGCATATTCTCCTCATATCTATGTGAGTTTTTCTCTGGGTCCTCAGTTTCCTCCTACATCCCAAAGATGTGCACATTAAGTGAAATAGGGTATCTAAATTGTCCCAGCGTGAGGGTAGGTATGTGTGTGAATGCCCCTATGATGGGAGTGTATCCAGTCAAAGGAGGATTTCTGCCTACCTGAGCTGCATAGAGAGCCTCTGGCCACCTCCAACCCTGAACTGGAATTAGTGGTTGGAAACATAATTATCTTATTTTTATTCATCTTTCTTAAATGTGTGAGTATGTATGGCTCACATGTATTCCAATGTTTAATATTAGAAGTGTTTTGGGTCTTTATTTAGACCTTTGGTGATGTTTTTGTGACCAGAAATATGCTATGGGAACTTACATCAATCTATGGTAAAATTGGTCTTATTATATGTTGCTCTGCTTAAAGTTTCAGTTTGCAAGAACTTACTGATGACATTAGTGAGGACTTACTGTATATCAGCCCTACCTATACAGGGATTAAGACTTCTAAAGAGAGGGACAAAAATTATGCTCAGAGAGCTTCCTAGGTAGGTAGAGAGCTTGCTTGGTTAAGGAGGACAAATGGAACACACACACATATATAATTAGGTGTAATGTATATTATATAGGTTTAATGTAAATTACATACACATTATATATTCAATATGGATTAATATGTATATTTACATAAGTAGGTAATATCAGGCAGTGATAAGTGTTATGAAGAATAGTAAAACAGAAAGTCTATAGAGAGCACTTAAGGAGTATTAGTTTAGAAAAAGTGATCAAGGAAGCACTCATGGAAAAAGTGACAATTGAGTAGGGATCTAAATACAGTGAATTAGTTAGCCATGATGAGATCATGAGAAAGACCATTTCACAAGAGAAAATGCCTGCAAGTGGCAACATGGATGCCCTATCTGAAGGTCAGAGTGACCTGAGAGGTGTAAGGAAAAGAAAGGATAGAAATGAAACTAGAGAGGGACCCAGGGCCTGGAGCACATGAGAAAGGCCTTGTACAACCTAACAAGGACTTTAGTCCATTCTAAGTGTGATGAGAAATTCCTGACTGATTGTTACAAGGAGGTAATATACCACGGTGGAGATTTCGTAGGGTCGTCCTGGCCCAGTGTGGAGAAGAGGATGTACGGCAGCAAGTGCAGAGGTAGGAAACCAAGTAGGTGGCTGCTGCAATAGTCCAGATCAGCAGTGTCCAAACTTTTGACTTCCCTGGGCCACATTGGAAGAATTGTCTTGGGTCACATGTAATATACACTAACACTAACCATAGCCGATGAGCAACAAAAAAAGATCACAAAAAAATTCTCATAATGTTTTAAGAATTTCTGTTGGGCCACCTTCAAAGCTGCCTGGGGTGCAGGTTGAACATGCCTGGTCTAGATAAAAAAATGATGCTGAGAAGTCAAATTCAGAAGATACTGTAAAGCTCAGAGTAACAAGCTGATGATCAGATGTGGTATGAGAGACAGAGCTGAGTCTTGGTTGAGTCTAAGTACTAGATGTATCATTAAGTAAAAATCCTTGTTAGTTATACTGGGTTGAATAGTGTCCCTGCAAAATTTATGCCCACATGGAATTTCAGAATGTGACCTTATTGGTTTTTTGTAGATGTAATCAAGTTATGACGGGGTCCTACTGGATTAGAATGAGCCCTCGTTCAATGACTACTGTCCTTATAAAAGGGAAATTTGGACAAAGGACACACACAAAGGGAAGATATCATATGAAGATGGAAGCAGAAGTTTGAATGATGCAGCTGTGAGTCAAGAAACACCAAGGATGGCCTGCAGCCTCCAAATGCTAGAGAGGCAAGGAAGTGTTCTTCTCTAGAGCCTTCGGAGAAAGCACTGGCCTGTTGATGCCTTAATTCAGATTTCCAACCTCCACAACTGAGAGAAAATAAATTCATGTTGTTTGAAACTATCCAGTTTGTGGCAATTTGTGAAGGCAGCCTTAGGCAACTAATACACTAATTAAGGTGAATATTAGTGTATTGTTTTAATTTTGTTCTATCTTTGAGTGCTGAGAACATATTCTAAGTGTTCTGAGCAGTAGTTTTTCTTCTTAGTTTTCTTTTCATATCTTTAGCCTTTTTATTGATTAATGTCTGTGTGTTTTCTTGTTGGTTTGAGATCTTTCAGAAACACAGTTTTAACTCAAGGTTACATTTCCTACAATGTAGTAAGGTAGATTAGGTGTAGTAGCCTTTTTCAAACATTTTAGACATTCTATTAATTATTAAAACAGATTTTCAAAAGAAAAGACATGGATGTTTTGAAAAAGGAATTCCCAAACCAGAATTGTTCATTTTATCTGCATGTTATTACAATATTGGAATGAATAATTGCAAAGGTATTACTTTCAGTAAAACTAAAAAAAATAATAATAAATATTGTGGAATATGTGTTCTTTCACACACTATGCTAACAGAAAATTTTATTTCTTCATTTAAAAAGACAGGTTTTCTTTGGGGTTTCTGTTCTATATATAGAAAGCAAGAGGAAACTTCAAAATTATTGGCTTAGTATAGGAACTGAATTTAAACTGAGAAAACTTTTGGAATAAACTCTGAATTGAATATACTAAATAAAAAATTTTCCTGTGCAGTTCATGGTATACCTTTTGATGCTATGGAATTTCTTTTAAAAGTTGATGTTTAATGTTTAAGTATAAAGATCATTAACAGTTTTTCTGATTACTTGCATTAAGCTAGAACTGGTTCAAAGTACTTATTCATTTACCAAGTTAAACTTTTAAAACTGTGTCTTTGTACATATCCTTGGGTGTTTTCTGTAATGCATATGCTGTCTTCCACAAATAAGTGTAAGTTTCCCAATTAAATATGAACCCCAGAGTCATGGGCCATACTTTGCTATTTCTTTGTATAGGAAATACCGAATTTTAGATGATGTTATAAAAGGTATAGACGTGTTATTATATAAAAGGTTACTTGTAAATTAAAAACTATTGAGAAAAATGATCAAAAACTTAAAGATAAAGCAAAAATGTCACTGAGTGTGCTTTTACTACTATATTAAAATACTGTTTAATCAGCCTGCTTGAGGACATTGAGAGATGGTAACATTGTTTTTTTACTTATTCTTTACTGTTCATTGGACCAAGACTCTGCAAAATTAGATATTACTTTGTCAAAGGTTTTTAAATTGGAAATTATTTTTGTCTGGTAGAGAAGGAAATGATGTCTTTCTAGTAGAAAAGATAACTTCAAAGGTTATGGTTTTATTGCCCTGAAGGATATTAAGCAGTGTCTTAGTCCGTTTGGGCTGCTATCAGAAAATGCCGTCAACTGGGTAGCTAACAAACAACAGAATTTATTTTTCACAGCTCTGCCGGCTGCAAATCCACAGTCAGTGTGCCAGCATGGTCAAGTGAGGGCTCACTTTCAAGTCACATGGGAGAAGGGCTTAGGGATCTCTCTGGAGCCTGTTTCATAAAACATTAATCCTCTACATGAGGTTTCCACCCTCATGACTTCAAGCACTTCCCAAAGGCCTCACGGCCTTACCTTTGGGATTTAGAATTTCTGCATGTGAATTTTAGAGGAACACAAGCATTTAGACTCTAGCGATCTGTATTTAAAAATCTAACTTAGCAATCGTTTTTTGAGTGTTCTTTCTTCCATAGACTACATGTACACCAGTCTCTACTTTCCTCCTTGGGACCAGCTTATCGTTCTGCTTGTTCCACAATTAAGCAGTTAAATGTCATGGACATATGCTCACTATATTTCTGAGAGTTTTATTATTAACCCTTTGAAATTCATACTTTGATAAAAATGAGAACCTAGAAATAATATATACTGTGATTAAGTTCTGACCATCCCCCAAGTAAATTTAGTCCATGAAATACCTGGTATAATAGACAATTAAATTTTGGAACATCTCACTGTTCTAATGAGAGAATTTAAACATAATGTTAGGAATTTTACCTTAATTGACTTTTTGATGACAGGAAGGATTGATTAGAGGATGAGAAGAAAGTAGATATTGACGGGGAAGCAGGTATCTATTCTGATAGAACATTTTACATGTGTTCAATAATTTAAGACATTTGATCTCATTGGCTATTTATTGTCATTATTTATCTCAGAGCTTCTGGTGTTTTGTTTCTGTGATGTGGGTATATTCTGAGCATGACTCATGCAAGTATTTTTTTAGTTACAGACCATAGTCCTTAGTTACAAATGTTAACTACTCATTATGATTCAGCTACTCTTATTAGCATACCTGCTTTACAAATAGGAAACCAAGGTATTTAAAGTAACTCACCAACAGCCATCAAGCTAGTAATTGAGAAGCAGAGATTTGAACCCAGGCATGCTGAGGCCAGAATTCACCTACTTAATTTCACTCAAGTAGAGCTGACTCTCTATTCTGGCTTTGCAGATAGAGTTCATTCAACCTTAGCTGCCAGGAAGAAAAACTGAGGTCCAGAAGGGTTAGAGCAATTTGTTAAAAGTTAACCAGCTAATTAGTAATAGTGGGGATTATTTTGTTAGTTTAAAAAGAGAAGGGACAGAAAAAGGATAGGGTACAGAAAGGAAGTAAGATAGTGTGATAATTGAGCAAAAACTGCAAGAGAGAAAATTTAAGGGAGAGAAAGTTGTTAACAAAGGTGAGTGTGCATATTGAAAAGGTGCCTCCGGTAAAAATGACAAAATTGTGCACAAGTAAAGGTAGAGGAAATGACTGAATACAGAAATAAGGCTGAGGCGAAAGAACAATATTGTGAAAGTGACTTCCTCTATAGCAGTCCACTCAGACCAAGCTGAGTTACTGGCCAGAGACATTGCAAGGCAAAGACTAGAAAAAAATCAGCAGTGAGTAGTGAAACTTTGAAAACTGGGCTTCAGATCTTCAATGTGTCTCTACGAGTCATTTACAAGGGCGGGCTGCTAAATTTTGCCTTCACTCTACTATTGTTTTGTTACATTAGACATATCTGGATGTAACCAGTTCTGTATAGTCACATGGTATCTCCCCTCCATCATTCCTGACCTTGCACACACAGATGCTGACATTTTTCACCCGGTGCACATCAGGCCTTCAATTCACACAGTGTGCTGTTACTGAATTCTTAACAGTGGAAAAATATCCTCCAATTTCTTTGAAATTTTTGAAAAAGAAGGTAAAGATGTCTTAAAGAAGATCATTACAGGTGATAAACTTGACTCCGAGAACAAAAGGCAGTCCATAGAACACCATCATAAGGGATCACATCACCGAAAAATTCAAAACTCAGGCCTTGGCTGGGAAGGTCATGTTGAGTGTTTTTGCAATTCTGAACATGTGGTTCTTGCAGACTTTTTTGAAAAAGGAACAACAGTAAACTTTGAATGTTATATTGAAACTCTTACTGGATTAAAAAGAAGAATCCAATGTATTGGAGTAAGAAATGAAACACTTCTTTAACATGACAACGCCAGGCCTCACAAGTGCAGCAATGAGATGCAGTTCAACGCCTGGACTTTTCAGTGCTGCCACATTCACCGTACAGCCCAGACCTGAATCCTAGTGATTTCCACCTGCTCCCAAAACTAAAGGAAGACTTGAAGGGGCATTGCTTCATCTGTGATGAAGAAGTGAAATCTGCAGTGAGGAAATGGTTTCAAAAACAGAACACCAATATTCTAAAGGACGAATTGCAAAAACTCATGCAGCATTGGCTGAAGTATATCGAAGTGTATGGTGATGTTGTAGAAAAATAATTATGTAGCTTTGAAAATAAATGATATAGGTATATTTCTTTTTTATTTCATTAAAATACCTTTCCCCATTCATTTTCTGTTTAAGTGGAGGCAATTTTTAGCAGCCTGCCCTCGTATATTTTGCCAAAACTATATTGTATATTAAAGCCCACATTTTCATAAATACTCAAATTTAACAATAAAATAAGTAATTTTTAAATTACTTATTGCAAAAACCATTTCACTTCATAAGTGGTCAGTAGGTCTTGTTAGAGTTCATTGTCTGCCAGGCCATAATTGCAAACCGGTAGCTAGAAAAGTGCAGAGATTTTCAATTTCAAGAAAAAGAATCTAATGTTAACAAGTATAGTTTGTCTATACCTACTTTTCCTGATTGATGTATTAAAACAAATGAATTTGTTGAATGTCCTTATTCTTAGGAAAGGCATGCTAAAGTATTTAGAAGTGAACTGTCATATTTTTAATTTATTCTCAAAAGGAAAAAATGATGTGGGGGAGAATGAAATAGGCAGCAAATGTGGCAAAATGTTATTGATTGTTGAATCTAGGTGGAGGGTATACAGGTATTTATTGTACTATTCTTCAACTTTTCTGTAAGTTGTAATTTTTTTATACAAATAGAAAAAATTTTTAAATAGCATATTGAGTTAGAAAATACTATTTTAGATTTTAGATTATAGTCTCTATCCAGAATTATAGTCTTAAATATTATTAATTTTTAAATCAATGATCATTATAAAATTTTGCCTTATTTTTAAATATTTTCCCATTTAAAAATATTTTTTATAATTTTGACATTTAGATTTTAGGAATTTTACATGTATTATCACCAATTCTCATAACAATTCTAAAAGGTATATATTATTGACGCCGTGTTTTAGGTAAGAAGAGACTCAAATACATTAAATTATTTGCTCTTGGTCACATGCAACTACAAATGCTAGTGCTGCGATCTGTGCCAAAATGTGTGAGAATCCCAGTTTTGTGCTCTTTTTATCATCACCTGCTTCCCGTGGTAAGAGATCCATTTGTACATGATGGGTAGTGGTCCTTTGAAGGAGAGAGCTTTATGCCAATTAAAACCTGTTAAAGCCAAGGCAAAATAACCAGAATAAAATAGTTCTGCTGCTTTTATCTGTATCTCAAAGTTATAAAAACAGAATTATCAAAATCTGAATGACTCTCTAAAACTATTGTAATGCAGTTTCATTGTCTTATTTAATTTGCTTTTCATAAGCAAGAAGTAACCTATCAATTGCATATTTGATAATATTATTTCAAAACCTATTGGCATCTGGCTGTTTCTTCGAGTTCTTGAAATTTTCCACTTTCAAACATTCCTATTCTTATTATTAAGTGGCACTTTCTTCCCATAAGGCAAAGCATCAGTCATTTACTCAACAAATATTTATTGAACACTTGATGAGTGCTTAGCATATCATGCATGCATTTTTACTGAAAATCCTACTGCAATTTTAACCACACTTTTCTTCTGTTAAAGGTAGTAGCATATCACAATTTTTTTTTTCCTTATGATTTTAAAGTTCTCTGGCATTAGCAAAATTCTTATAGGCTAATTATTTGGTGGACTGTTTTTAACATAATCATCTGCTTATAAACTCCAAACTAAATGAGTAAGAATATTTATGGGTACAGTTCAAGAAAATTCACACTGAAAGACCTTAAGAAAGCCCTCTGAATATTTTTAAATAAGGAATCTTCTTGATTTTGGGAGGATTTCAATATGTTGAGACAGATGAGGTGACCCCTTGGAATCATCTCTAATATTTATGCTTAGGTGATGAGTGATGATACAGAGATCGTTGTTTAATTTTTAGATTATTGGAGCAGAAGTGTATTTGTTTGAAATCTCGCTGATAAAGCTTGGGTACATGACTGCCTTTAAAGTAAAGAAACTTGTCTGTAATGGATAATTTCCTAACTATTTGGAGAAATAAAATGCTGCCAAGATTCTCTTTAACAGCAGCCCCAGAGATTGTTGAGCTCATTTCTCTACAGATCTTTATCCCTTTAAACATACTATTAGGCTCAATGACTAACTACACCTCAACTTGTGTTTCCACTTACTTGCATATTTTTCCCCCTTTGGAGTTTGAATTGTAAACTCTGCTTTAGAAGTGGTGACCATGTCCCTCCTTCCCTCCATTCTGTACAATCTAGGAGCATTTCAGAGAGTAACGTTCTTAGGGGGTGAGCCAGTGGAGGGAAATTTAAAGGCGCTGGGAGAAGGCAGAGAGTCCCGGCAGTTTTTACTTCTAAGGACCCAATGGCTTTGTCAAGAGTAAGTAGAGTCTCAGAGACCCAGTAAAAATTGGGAAATGGGCTATTTCTTTTGGGGTATTTCCCTGCCTACCTTTCCTTGCCCTTACTTCATTATCATAGGAAGAGAGCTTCTAGAGGGCCTTTAAAGTCTGTGACAGATACACTGTTTTTGTTTATTTGCTGGCTTAAATAATAGACCAATCAAGGAAGACTCTAGGAATAGCTTTTTAAAAATTAGCTGTTATTTTGTGAACTTTTTCTGGTCCTTAGAGGGACCATGTGGGAGATTGACGAACTAGAATATTGGTCTTGGGGTTATGTCATTATATTCTCAACTGGTAAATATCTGTCAGCCAAGGGGGATAGGATGTGATAAAGACTCTAAATGCTTGCAAAAATTTTGAGAATTGTCCCCAGGTTTAGGGTATTCTTTAACCATGGCCCTTGCTTGGTCTTTGAGCAAGAAATGGAAAATACCTGAAGGGGATAACCTGCAGCTTCCAGTGGTCTTATTTAAAAGGCTAATGGTTTAATACAGCTTCAGAGTGCAAAGGCAATTCAGTAGAGGATTAGTAAGTATACTGGGAGCACTCAGGTAAAGGAGGAAAGAGGGGAGCAGTCAGAGTCACGTCAGTCCTATCATCTGTTTTGGGTAACTTCTGGGTCTTTAATTTTTCATGAGTCTTTTACAATGACTCAATGAAGCTATTTGGAATCTTGAAGCCTTTTTGAGTATTCTGCATGTCAATTAAAATAGGTATTTCATTCTGTTTGTCTGATTTGGGAACTCTTGCTTTTAAGTGCACTTCTTTAGTAAGATTTTGCCATTGTCGTAGCCATCTATAGCTTCCAGGACTATAGTTCTTAAGAATTAGCATGTATGCTGGAAGGTGGAGCACTCAATTCTTTGGAACTTGAACTTTCTATTTCATTAAGTAAGTGTTGAATATCTCAGACTCAAATTAATATCTACATGGGATGTACAACTGGGTTGGGGATTTTGTGATGTTTTATTACTTATTGCATAAAAATTTTCTGGAGGTTGGCTCATGACCTAGTGGTGATCTAACGTGTGGTGTTACCAACTTATCCTAGCATAGAAATCCTAGCATAGATTTAAGTGGCAAGTACTCTAACAGCTTCTATCTAAGTGCTCGACCCATGCCAACCAATTTTGTCACTTTGGCTTCCAAGATTTCCATTAACAATACAAGTATACCTTTCATTCCTTTATTTCATGTGCACATTAGCATAAACCTACAGTAACTGAGGAAATGGAACTGTGGAAAGCAGAAGTAAGCAAATAAATGGTACTGCAGATGGGCCAACGGCTAGGGACTGGAGCTCCAGGTGGAACTGTCTGTCAGCTTAAGCAGACCTCTAAGTCCTGGATGGCAACTGTGGACTAACCAAGGGCTAAGGAATGGTGATCAGTTAGAGCTTTCTATCAGTCTAGACTGACCTGTACTGCACTGAAAAGCCAGTAAGAACAAAGAGCTCGAATGCAAAAAATAGAATTGAGATCCAAGGGGAACTTACCCAATGGCTCTCTGAAATATTGAGAAAGACAGAGAACTTAAAGGGTCCAGTAGGTATCAATGCCTGTGTTTCTCATTGTCTCCAGACCGTGAATTATACTGTTACCACCAAAACTGTTTTTTAAAAAATATTTAACTGAGTACAATTTGAAGATCTCATTGGTTTTAGTCAGTGATCTGTGAATGAGGCAGCAATCTAGCAGATACAAAGGAGATCTGAAGAACTATAGAAGGCAAGAGGTTTTATAAGCAGATGGGAGCCGGAAAAAGGAGTTTTACTATGCAAAAAAAAAAAAAAAAAAGCCCATTGGTTAATGAAAATTTACTTTTCTAAGAGGGATGGCAGGGATCTACCAGACAGATTACCCAACTGATGCTGATCAGGTATTCCTGATTGACTGGTGTATGATTCCATTTCTCGGAGAACTGACACTATAATTAAGTCCCAGTTCAGTGACATGGGCCGTAGGGTCAGCAACTCCATTTTGTGCCTGTTGTCTCATTTTCAACAGGACTTAGTTGGTATCTAGGTTGTACAATTTCAGAAGGTTTAGGAGAGGGACCCCATTCTCATTATCTCCTACCTCGTGGAGTAGTGACAGACACATTTGACTCTGGTTTAGAGCTTTCCCTCATCGAGTGCTCAATAAAAATCCATGGAAGAGGTAAGGCATATCCTTATTTCATGTTGTCTGAGTCAGGACTGCAAAAGGAGAATTAGTTGAACGGGCATAAAAGAGATTCCATGGTAGGCATCATTCAACAGCCGGGGTGCGATATCAGGCTTCCGAACAGTCAGGAGACGCGGCCGGAAAGAAACAAGGCCTAGTCTCAGCTCTGCTGTTACTAGCAGTGTCTCCAGAAAAGTCTCCTTGCTTGGGTCTCCAGTCCCTAATTTAATAAGGGGGTTAGATTAGAATGACCACTAAGTCTCTCTATAGTCCTGATGTTCCATCAAGTTGGTCCCCCCTTGTTTTAACACTCAGTGTCTGGTGGAGAAGTCTCTATGTGTCCTGTGTAAACCTGACATCATATTATCAACTTTGATTTCATCTTCTTTCATCTTTGCAAACTGAATGGTTGTAGGTATTTATTTTCTCATAGGGAAGCTACTTTAGCTCCTGTATTACTCTATAATAGTTACGTGTTGTCTCATCTTCTCCAGATTTGTTAAATCATCTTTAAACTTTCTTTTCATTGCCATAGAAACAAAATGAAAGAAACTAAACAAGTCAAGCATCTTGTTTCACAATTTCCTTCCTTCCTAAAAATGACTGGCATTATTGATTCTCTTGACCAAATAGCACTCTATGCTGATATTTTCAAGGGCTAATGATGGTCCTGTCTTTGCTAAAGAATGAGTCATAGTTATTGTCTTATTAATTGGGCATGGATTACTTTTACCTCAATAGGTTACGTTGCTTTTGTCCTGAACCTCATCTGATACTTTAGTGCCTGGATGTAATGCCCAACCCCCACTGATACTATTTTTGCTATCTCTTACATGCACTCCCATATTCTCTTTGAGGAATAGACTTTTTACCTCAAACCAAAGAGTGTGTTTTCATTTTCCTTTCTACTTCATGTTCAGAAACATGAATCTCAGCAGAGTCTCTAGAGGGCCTGGGCCATAAGCGGGATTATGTCCCCCAGTGTAAACTCTAGGGCTTGAACATTGGTAAGTACCAGATTAATGAATGGTGCCCGTGTTTCTGGAACTGGATTGGGGATTTTATATGGATGGCTTTCACTCTGCTTCAGCAAACTCATGAATTACATATGACCCCTGTCTCTGCCTTGAATGCTCTACAGTCATAGAAGTAAAAACTATCTACACTAGAAAATGGGAGGGATACCTATAACCAATATGCTTTCATTTCTATGAGGCCATTCTTTTTTTTTTTTTTTTTTAGATTCAAGTTTTATTTTTTTTTTAATTCATTTTTATTGTTAGACTTATTGGGGTGACATCTGTTAGCAAGGATTACATAGGTTTCAGGCATACAATTCTACAGTGCATTGTCAACTTGCTGTATAATAAGTTCACCACCTAATGTGACTTCTCTTTCTATCACCTTATATTTAGCTTCCCCCCTCCTCTCCCACCCCCTCCCCTTTCTCCCCTCCCTAACCCACTCATCCCCAAATAAACATTAAACTATTGATTGTGTCCATGGGTTGTTTGTTCATTTCTTTTTTTCTTTGCTTTTAGTTTTATATTCCGCATATGAGTGAAATCATGCAGTTCTTTGTTTTTTTCTGTCTGGCTTATTTCACTTAGCATGATAATCTTCATGTCCATCCATTTTGTCGCAAATGGCAATATTTCATCTTTTCTTACAGCTGAGTAATATTCCATTGTGTGTATGTACCACAGCTTCTTTATCCAGTCATCTGTCGCAGGGCACTTTGGTTGTTTCCATGTTTTGGCCACTGTGAACAGCGCTGCAATGAACATTGGGGTACATAAGTCTTTGCGGACAAAGGTTTTCAAGTTCTTTGGGTA